>SNQJ01S0034480.1:26962-50878 GCA_010110895.2 Picea sitchensis | reverse complement strand
CCAGATCTACATTCTATGGGCTCAGATCTTCCATAGAAACTCTGGTATGGTTACATAGGTGTCTTGATGGATACTCTTGCTTATTGTATGGTGAATGCTTAAGGAATTCTTGGTATGATTGTGGTGATATGGTTATGTTGATTGATTGATAGAGTGAGCAACACTCTTATGTTTCAGTATTGATATGATTGTCATAGTACATTGATTACTTATGTTTGAGTAGCATTCATATTGTATGGTTGAGGAGCATGAATAAGTTGTTGGAGAGTATGGATGTGTTGTGATTGGTGATGGTTCAGATTGGACAGTGATAGACATAAGTGAATTTGACAGAAGGCTGCAGAGGATATGATTTTTTCTTGGAGAGAAAACCCTAGGTGTTCAGAAGGCACACGCAGGCTGTAGTACAGATAGGTTGCATACATATGTGACATGTACTACTGGTAGGGAACATACATACGCATGTTTCACTACTGATAGGTCGTGTACCTGTTGAAAGATTGGTATCTATTGAGGATTGATTCCTCATCTCAGATTGTGTTGAGTTGTGTAATCTGAGTCTTTCATTATAGAGCTGGTTCTCTTGAGGAGTTGTAACTCTATTCAGTTGTTGTTGATAACCCAAGGATTGTAGTCTATAATAGAAACAAATTTGTACATACATATTGTGTTCTTTGTATTCCTTGTGGTGATGAATTGTTGATGATATATGTTGATGTTATGTGTTGTTCATATATTTTCATATTTTACTGGTTATAAATGACAGTAATAACTGATGAATAAATGGTGATTGCTAACTAAAGAGTTTTGTAAAAGGGAAGTTTTGAAAAGAGAACCACACTCATTCACCCCCCCTCTAAGTGTGGTCGGTGTGTCCAACTATTAGAATTAGAGCCGGCCTTCACTATAAGCCTTAACAAGCTTGGAGGAGATCCATGGACACACAAATGGATGATGAAGTTTCAATCCTTGATGAGGAAAATTATTCTACATGGAGAATAGAAATTAAAGTGCACTTGAAGGAAATAGGAGCGGGTATTTGGAAGGCAACTATTGGTGGATCAGTTCCTTTGAAGAACAAGTCAAAGTTTACAGCTCAAAGGCAAGAAAAGAAGAATGATGCATTGGCTCTCAAGACCATTGTTAGTGGACTCTCAAGTTCTATCAAAGAGAGCATGGGACAATGCACTTCCGCCAAGGATCTATGGCTAAAGCTAGATGAGATATACCAAAGCAATAAGGAAGACACTAAATACTACTCCATCAAGAACAATGAAGGTAAATAATCTCCAAAATCCCCAAATTGAAATGATTCTAAATGTGATTATTTTGGCAAAAAGGAAGACTTGAAGACAATTCTATCAAGATCAATGAAGGTAAAGAATATCCAAAAACCCCCGATTGCAATACTTCAAAATGTGATGATGTTGAATATTTCTATACAAGTGAAGAAGCAAATCTAGAGATAGTATGTGTAGAATTAAATGATAGTTATCCCATGGAATAAGTAGAAGAAGAACTATTAGAGCTTAAAAGGAAAGTTGAATGGGGTCTATTTGAATACAACTATGACCATTGTTACATAGAATATAGCTATATTTCTGATAACACTAAAAATTTTCTTAGAAAGAATCAAAGACATATCTTGAAGTTAAAGGAAATGATCAAGGAAAAAGAAGAAAGTAAAAAGACTCAATTAGAAGAAAAAGAAGATGAGATCAAAAGACTAAAGAATGAAATAGAAGAGAATAAGAAGCTAGATGATGAAATTAGCAAAAGTCTTGAAGTTAATGTCCATCTCAAGACCCAAATTGAAGAAGCCAAAAGGATAGAGGAACTATTAAAGAATCAAGTAAATGAAAAGGAAGAGTCATGTCATAAGTTGGAATCTGAAGTTGTTGATCTTAGAAAGAAAGTAGAGAAGTCAAACAAATTCTTGAATAGCCCAACAATCTTGAATGAGATCTTGGATAGTCAAAGATCACCAAATGATAAATCAGGTCTTGGATACAACAAAGTAGCTACAAATGTTGAAGCAAGCACCTCAAAGAAGCATGAGGTAAGTCCCTCACTGTCAAAGGATGGAAATAATGTTGCAAGTCAACCATCTACACAAGGCAAGGAAAGTTCCAAAAGAACAAAGCAAGGAAGACATCAAGAAGCCATCCTGACATCTTAAAGCAAATTCAAGACACCTTCAAGATGGACACCAAAGAAAAGGTATGAAAATGTTTTTCATGGTCAATGTTACTCATGTAATGAATATGATCACAAAGCTTTGGAATGTAGATATTATGCAAGGAAATATAGTGAAATATTTCATAACACCCTAAGGTGTTGGAGATGTAATCAAGTAGGACATATTGTTGCTCATTGTCACACCATGAGATGCTACAGTTGTAATGGATTTGGTCACAAATACCGGGATTGATGGAACACAAGAAGAAAGACCATGATGAAGACTTCATATAGCATGACTAGAAGAAGGCATGAAGTTAGGAAGGAAGACATTTTTGAAAAGATGGAAGCTCGGAGCTCAATTTCTGAGAAGTTGGGACACCTTCAGAAGTGGGTGAAGAAAACTAAATAGTCAGAACATAATGGCATCCTTAAGGGAAGCTCAATTTTTCCATCTTCAGAAGCATACGTGGGTTACAATGGTAATAATCACATACATACATGATATTACCTATGAATAGGTTGTGTACATACGCGAGATGTCTATGAAGCAGGCCACGTATCTGTGGTAAAGCCTTGGAAAAGGCTATGCATAAAGTTGCAGCATGGTATAATGGCATAACTCTGTGTTGCAAGGTATGACATGGTTTGTTGCAGGGTATGACATTGTTTGTTGTAGGTTTTCATGATTACATGTTGGAATACATAATTGATGTATGTATGGTGGTGACATATGGTGTATTATTGAAATACTATCTTGGATGCATGGTACTAACCCTAGAGTGTGGATTGAGACATTTCTTTGTTGAAGAACAATGTTGGTTGTGAAAGTGAAGTTATGGCACTTTGGTTATGAGATATATCATGATGATGCTAGTTAGAGATGTCATTGATCTATTGAGGCACACTTCTAGTACATATTGGATGCTTAGTATTTGTTGTAGTGAATGGAGGTTGAGGTTGATCTTTTGGGGTACATGGTTGGTACATATTTGAGTCTCATTGATATATCTCATGATGTATTATTGGAAGCTTATTTTTTGATATCTTGGTGAATGCATTTGGCATATGGGTGGGATATATATTGGGACATGTAGTTGATGAGTTCATGAGGTGATCATATTGTACATCATTGACGAGTCACAACTTGATCTCTAGTTGATGCATGTTTGGTACACATTTGGTACATTGTTAGAGGCACCTACTAGTAGTATGATTGGTACATGGTCTATAGTTGATATAAAATTCATATATGAGGACACATCTTGATTGTAGTTCATCTTGTTGTGGTATTGGTGCATGGTTAATGCATTTTCTTGATATAGATGGTCATACATTCTTAGTGCAATGATTGATTCACTCGTAAGATGATATATGTATGTGGATGATAGTACTTGGCTAAAGTACACCATTGGTATTACTTGGTACATGATATATGGGATGATATGGTTGAGACACTTGATTGATTGAGATGCATAGTTATTGCACTTGGTTCATCGTGGAGGCATATCATGAATGATATGACACTTGTTTGTGGCACATGGTTGGCATGTTTGTAGAAGCATATGGTTGATACACTCCATTGATGATATCTTATGACATATTCTATGGTATTCATGTACACGGTTGATGTGCATGGGTATTGTGCATGGTTGGCACACAATATGACACAGGATGTACTTGGTTGATGTTTTGTTCATGATTCTCTATTTCATTTTTGACATATATTTTTCTTCATGATGTATGGTATGGCACGAGTTGATGCATGGACATGTACAAGGATCGTCATAGAAAGAGCGGTTGATCTATGTTTCGATTGAGCAGTAGCATTTGTAGCAGAAGCATATTACAGTGGTAGCATATTGTTCATATTACATAAAATATAGGGGGAGACATATCCATAGGGGAAGTCATTCTTCTTCCCATGATTCCAAGACGAGAGATTTATCAGATGCAGAGGAAAGACGCATGGTTTCGGGGGGAGCGTTGGTCACAAATATGCAGGCATGGTTCCAAAGGAAGCATGAGATATATATCCTCATCATTACATCAAAGTGATATCCCTTGTTCAAAAGGGGAGATATTATTGAGAGGAAGATCAAAGGCATTCAGGCAGGGGGAGCATCCCCAAGGAGAGAACTACCCTTTTCCATTGATGTCAAAGGGGGAGAGATAGTCACATTGATGTGATTGAGATGATTATTGATGTAGAGTAATGCCTTGTCTACATGTTGACATCAATGATTGGTGTTGACATCAATGTTGGTATTTCCATCAATGCCAAAGGGGGAGATTGTTGGATCAGGTTGACCTTGATGCCAAAGGATTGATTGATTGATGTCAAGGGATTGATTTATGCCGACAGATTGATTGATTGATGTCAAAGGAACAATGTCTTGTCATAACGTACTGATGCAATATGTATTATCCTTGATGTGAATGGATTGATGTCAAGTGGAATCATAGTCATATGATGTCATTCATAGATGAAGATGGATCAATGAGTTGTCATTGAAATAGGATGCATAGATAAAGATGGATCAATGAGTTGTCATTGATATATGTTGCATAGATGAATATGGATTGATGTGTTGTCATTGATGGTTTGATGCATTCATGTATTGATCATTGGATCATGTGATCATGCATGGAATCAATGACAAAGGGACAATGTCATAGTGATATATTGATGTAAATATGACTCATTATTGTCTTGATAAGAAGTACAAATGGATGAACTCCAAAGTGGTCCCCTTATGGTGAAAGCCCTCACGGGAAGATGCTTTGCAGTTGAGTTATCCTAGAAGTATGGTTAGGGAACCCATGCTTAAGTGTGGAATAATGAGATGAATATTAGTGAATTTGTCAGTGAAACTATCCTAGATGAATAGTGCTTGTCATTCCATTTTTGTTGGTATGTAGAACATCACATAACTCCTCACGGTTTGAGATTTATGGCCTTACGAAGTTGGAGGAGCCTCATATGTTGGCTTGAAGCCCCAAAAGGTCAAAGAAGTCAAAGTGTTTGCAAAGAAGAAATTATTTAAAAAGTGAATTGACAAAGTCAAAGAAGATTATTTAAATAATAAAGTGAAATGACAAAATCAAAGGGGATTATTTAAATGATAAAGTGAAGTGACAAAATCAAGGAGGATTGTTTAAATAATATAGTAAATGGAGAAATTTCTAATTATGGAAAGTAATTAGCCCTAAAATGAGGAAAGAGGGTTAAGTGGTCAAGTGGCTATTGGATACATGGACAAGTGGAAAATTGGGTAAAGTTGGACATAGGTGACTATGTGGACAAAATGACTATGTGGAAAAAGTGGCCTAGAAGATGGTTCTAAGGAAGCTACTTGGAGAGTATAAATAAGAGGCAAGGGTCTCTTGTGAAATAATATCTTGAGCAGACATTGAAGATCTATTCTGAGAGAGAGATGGTCTAGAGGATCTCATGGACACATCAAAGTTTATGTAAGTCTGAGATCTTGACGGTGAAAGTTTTGGAAGTTCAGAAACCCTAGTTTCTGAAGGAGTACACGAGAAGCAGTGGGCCAGAGAGCATACATACGTGGGATGAAATGATCCAGAGCATGTAAAAACATGGGCTGAAGGAGGACAGAGTGAGTACAGTAGATGGAAGTCATGGAGACTTGAGTGTAAGATGGTACCAGGTTCTTGAAGTCTGAAGAAGTTCTAGATCTACATTCTATGGGATCAGATCTGCCATAGAAACCCTAGTATGGTTACATAGGTGTCTTGATGGATACTATTGCTTATTGTATGGTGAATTCTTAAGGAATTCTTGGTATGATTGTGGTGATATGGTTATGTTGATTGATTGATTGAGTGAGAAACACTCTTATGTTTTAGTACAGATATGATTGTCATAGTACATTGATTACTTATGTTTGAGTAGCATTCATATTGTATGGTTGAGGAGCATGAGTAAGTTGTTGGAGAGTATGGATGTGTTGTGATTGGTGATGGTTTAGATTGGAAAGCGATAGACAGAAGTGAATGTGACAGAATTTTGTAGAGGATCTGAGTTTTTCTTGGAGAGAAAACCCCAGTTGTTCAGAAGGCACACACAGGATGTAGTAAAGACAAGCCATGTACATACCCGAGATGCACTATTGGTAGGGCATGTACATACACATGTTTCACTAATGACAGGTCCCGTACCTGTTGACAGATTGGTACCTGTTGAGGATTGATTCCTCCTCTCATTTGGTGCTGAGTTGTGTAATCTTANCATTATAGAGTTGGTGCTCTTGAGGAGTTGTAACTCTATTAAGTTGTTGCTAATAACCCAAGGATTGTAGTCCGTAATAAAAAGAAAATTGTACATACATATTTTATTCTTTGTATTCCTTGTGGTGATGACTTGTTGATGATATATGTTTATGTTTTCTGCTATTGATATATGTTCACATTTGACTGGTTATAAATGACAGTAATAAGTGATGAATAAATGGAGATTGCTAACTAAGGATTTTTGTGAAAGGGAAGTTTTTAAAAGAGCACCACACTCATTCACTCCCCCTCTTAGTGTTGTCGGTGTGTCCAACAAAACCTTAGGAAAAAAAAATCTTAGGTGTGTGTGAAGTAACCCCAACAACCCCCTGAACATCACTATGGTGAAAATAAAGAATGGGTCCCGACAATGAGGCCATGTTAGGTACCCAAATACAAAAGATACACTGAAATAAAGTGAGGAAAGAGGAAAAACCTCANCAAGGTACAATGTATGTAAAAAGAAGAACTATAGTTTCTAGGAAACCGTGTCCTTCACTCCAGGACGACTTCGTAGAGAATGGAACTTCTGCTCAATGAGGGTCTTGGTGAAGATGTTTGTCATTTGTTCTACTGAAGGATAGAACTGTAGGTCGATGATCCCTCGTGTACTAAGTCCCAGATGTAGTGCATGTGGATCTTGATGTGCTTCATCTCCTACCTCTAAACTGGATCTCTGCATAACTTCAGAGTGCTCTGGTTGTCACACCATATGATGATCGGCCGATGAAACTGAATGCTCAACTCAGTGAGAAAATGATGTAGCCACATAACCTGAATGGTTATGTTAACTACCCCTTTGTACTTTGCCTCGGCTGAAGATAGAGAAATGGCGACTTGCTTCTTGCTCGACCAACATATAGGCCTGAAACCAAGATTGAGTGAGTAACCAGATGTGGATTTGAGATCAGTGTTATCGCTAGCCCAATCTGAATCAATAAACCTGATGAGATATAATTTAGAGTTTGTTTCATAATGAATCCCAAAGGTGATGGTTCCATGTATGTATCGAAGGATACACTTTGCAGCCTTCCAATGTAGCTCATACGGTTCCTGCATGAATCTGGAAACTGCGCCAACTGCATAGGAGAGGTCTGGTCTAGAGTGTGTGAGATGCAACAAGATCCCTACTAGTTGTCTGTACAGTGTGTTGTCAACCAATGGAGTCTCCCTGCCATCCTCAAGTTTTACTCCTGATATAAAGGAGTCGGAGTAGACTTTCATTCTGTCATGTGAAATCTCTCAAGGAGATCTCGTGCATACTTGGACTGAGACAATTTGATGCCTGATGCATCATGACTAATCTCGAGTCCAAGGAAGAAGTGTAGTAGACCCATGTCCTTCATAAAAAACCTGTCATGTAGAATCCTCTTGACTGTAGCAATCGTTGAAGTCGAGTAACCGATGATTAACAAATCATCAACATACTGAACTAAAAGTAGAAGTGAATCAGTCATCCTGAGCATGTAGACATTCGAGTCTGATTTACAATGTACAAAGTTCTGTGACAATAGGTAGGAGTCCATCTTGGCATACCATGCCCTCGGAGCCTGCTTGAGGCCATAAAGATACTTCTTTGGTCGAAAGACCAAATATGAGTCCTGCATAAATCCCCGGGGCTACTTCATATATATCTCCTCAAAGATATCACCGTGAAGAAATGCATTCTTCACGTCCTTCTGATGGACTTCCCATCCCTTGGTTGTCACAATGGAAAGTGCTAATCATATGGAATCCATCTTCGCTACTGGGGCGAAGGTCTCATCATAGTCAATACCATGCACCTGTTGAAAGCATTTGGAAACAAGCCTGGCTTTGTATATGCTAATTTTCCATCCATTGCACTCTTGGTCGTGTAGACCCATATGCATCTAACAAGTTTCCTCCCAGAAGGAAGGGGAACTAGATCCCAAGTCTAGATCTTAAGGAGGGATTTGTACTCCTACTGCATGGTGGATTCCCAAAATGGATTTCCATCAGCTTCTTCATAAGACTGTGGATCTGAATACTGAACCAAGAAAAGATGTCTGGAGGGCAATGGTTCAGTGTCATTGAGTGCAACAGGAGGCTCCTAGAAATCAGATCGAGTCCTGCTAGTATTGGCTGGATCACCAATGAGATCCCCTGCATCTTGAAGAGTAGTTTGTGCCCACTTGGGCCTCTTCTCTGGCTCTGCAAATGCATCTGGGTGCTCTGAATCTGCATCCAACTGTACTGAATCTGAATCTGAATCATTTGAGTCCTATGAATCAAAAATATCGTCTGAACAAGACTCGGCATGTGCATACTCTTCATCTCAGATAGGTGGAAGAATGAAGGTGTTTCCATGCGGCTGCTAAGGTGCATGTGAGACACTTTCCTTGAATTGGACACTTCTCTCAATGATGAGCCGATCTGAGGAAATATCAATAAGCCTATATCCCTTCATACCATCGGGGTATAAAAAAAAAATACACTCAGTTCTCTGTGGATCAAGTGCCCTCCTCTTTTCAGAGGGAATCTGAGCCCATGCAGGTGAACCGAAAATACGAAAGTGGGTCACTTTCGGTTTTAGGCCGCTCGAAGCCTCGTAGGGGGTATTATCCTTGACATATCTATGGGGAGATCTATTTTGGATGTATGTTTCACAATTAAGTGCTTTAGCCCATAGTATCTATGGTAGTGATTTTGCATGCAACATGCAAGATGCCATCTCCTTTAGAGATCTGTTTTTTCGCTCAGCAACTCTGTTTTACTGCAGAGTATAGGGAACTGTATGTTGCAAATGAATCCCTACCTCATGGTAAATATTATGGATCTAATGATTTACATACTCTCCCCCATTATCGATTCTGAGGACTTTGATCTTCTTTTCGGACCGTGTCTCAACCAAGGCTTTGAAATCTTTGAGGTGTTGAAAGACCTTAGATTTTTTCCTGAGAAAGTAGATCCATGTAAAACGTGAGAAATCATCAACAAAAAAGAGAACAAACCTTGCTTTGTTGATGTATGGATGTGGAAAATGACCCATAAGGTCATTGTGGATCAGATATAAAGGTGTGGAAGCTTGTTGAGACTTTCCTTTGTTGAATTTCTCTTGAGGGTGTTTTCTGAGAACACATCCCTCACATACTCCCTTGGAGAAATGGATGTTTGGTAGACCATCAACCAATATTTGTTTGATAAGTTGTTGCATGTATCTAAAATTAAAATTTCCAAACCTTTCGTTCCATATCCTACTACTTTCATTGGCATGAGTAAGCAGTAAAGAAGAATTTGGTTCAATGAATTCAAAAAAAGTATACAATCTAGAATGATGATTTACCTCACTAGTAGCAACCCTGGAGTTGGTTTGCATCTCATAGATGTCCATGAAATTTGGTGTGAATATAAATTTCTTTCTGGTGCTGGAATTCATCGTCTGATACACAGAGAGAAGGCTGACAGAAATTTTGGGAACATGCAACACATTCCCGAAGCTTTCATTGGTGAGTTCAATCCTTCCTTTGTCAGTGATTTCGATAGAAGAGTTGTCCCCCATCATAATAGGAGGACCTTTGCATGCATCCAATGAAGAATAGAATTCTTTTGAGGCATTCATATGATGTGATGCTCCTAAATCTACGATCCAAGCATCGAGAGAGGAGTTGATGGCAATGAAGGCATGGCTAGAATTGCCTTTCTTGGGATTTTGATCTTTTGGCTTTCTCTTCTTCACACCCTCAGGGATGAAATCTCCAAGGTTGTTATGCTGAAGTATTTGAGTCATTAGATCTATTTGTTTTTGCATGCATGCAGATTCTGGATGGAATCCTTTGTGACAGTATGTGCATTTCTCCCCTTTTCTTCCCTTTTCGCCTTTGGATTTGAAGGCATCGGTGAAGGGTTTTGTGTACCCTTCCTTCTTCATATGTGCATGAGATTTCTGTTTATATTTCTGTTTATATTTTTTATATTTTTGGCTTCCATATTTCACAGTGAGTGCATGCACCCTTGGGCCTTTGATTGTGCCCATATTGATGAGCTTGGTTTTCTCTTGTGTCAGGGATTCGATAAAGTCCTCAAGAGAAGGCATCTTCCAGGTGGCTCCAGAGGCAAATATGATAGAATGGATTTTGGATACGAATACATATAATTCAGGACCAATCTTGGAGAGAATGGTGAGAACCATTTGTTTCTCCTCCTTCGATTTATCAACCCCGCAAGATTTGAGTTGCGACAGTAAATCCTTGAATTTTGTAAGGAAATATTGGATATTGTCGAAGATTTTGGATCCAATGTGAGTAGATACACCTCCATCATGTGTCCCCTCATCTCATTCTATTTTCCAAAGATCCCTTCCAAGGTGGTTCAGGCTTCATTGAGAATCTTACAGGAAGATTTGTGAAAAAGGAGATCAGGAGAAATAAGACTACAAATTGTTTCGAGTGCCTCATACATAAGATTTAAGTACTTGTATTTTTCTATGGTTGATGTTGGTTCTGTATCTGTATTAAAGGTTAACCTATACAACCCTCTGGTTTGGAGATGTATGGTTATTTTCTCCTTCCATGCAAAATAGTTGTAAGGTGTAAGAATGAATTCTTTTTGGAAATCCATATTTTCGTTGTCTTCAATCTTTTGTACCTGCAAAACATTTTGGTGTAGATTTTTCCTAGAATTCCGTCGGCTTTGATAACATGTAAATGTGTTGAACCTACACAGAATAGATCTAGCTAAACAATAATACACACATTTGCAGAGAGAATTTGAGAAAGAATAAGAAGGAGAGAAAGAATAGAAGAATTCTCATTAATCATTATGAATAATGAATAATTTACACATGATATACTCTATATAACTCAATGAGTGCGCACTGGAGGAGAACCAATATGCCATAGTGGTGGTCTAGAGTGATTTGTACACACACCAACAGTTACAGGAGTGAATTGTGACCTAGTCTAGTCTCTCAGGCAGTTACGAGAGTGAACTACCACTTAGTTGAGTTAACTAGTCAACTAGTCTTTAGTTAACTGACTGAACAAATAGTAGTGAGGAGTATATCAGGGAATTGAGGGTAATGTGCCAGTATGGTGATGATCCCAAGGCAAGTGTGCATTATCATGTTGATGATCCCAATTTTGCATGGTGACAAAACCAATGCATCATCTAAACTCAACTCAATTAGTCAAACTAAAGTGTCAACTGAAAGAGAATATTCTCCAGGTGGAATATTCTCCCCTAAAATATAGGAGACTAGATAATGACTAATAAACAAGGAAAAACCTTTGGAAAAAAAATTCCTAGGTGCGTGTGAAGTAAATCCAACACTTATAACAATTCAACCATTTATCCAAAGCATATGCATCTATCTGGACTTCAAACAAGGGGATATCAAAGTTAACTTGTAGCTTGAAGGGTGTCGTACCTCTGATATGGCTACTTGTTGAAGGTGCCTCGACTATCATTGACAATCGTTGAAGGATTTGGGAAATTTTTTCCATCATCTCGTTCCAATGTCGTATGAGGACTTCCTTGAGAAACAATTTGAAAGGATATCCTGCTCCATCATATATCTTTTCTTATGTCATGAAAGGTTTCTTGGGTTGGGGAGAGCGGTCATCCCCAAGTGAAACTAGCTTGAGACCCAACTCTCTATACCTTGACCTCGTCAAGGACATGCAATGAGAAATAAAAAGTAGAAGTCTCTAATACCACTAATCTAGATTATATTGAGAACATAAAACCTATGCGATGGATCCGAAAGAACTCTCTGAACAAAACAATGATCGCAAAAGTCTTAGAACAGAAACATAATGAGATACAAACAAAAATATAATAGAGAACACAAAAATACAATGAAACCCTACTTCTATTAATCAATAAAATAGTAGAATATTGTAGAACACAAAGTGGCTAGAATGGTGGTAGCTTGTGTTTGAAGAGAAAGAGATGTTGGCTACGCTCATTTGCAAAAAAGATGATTACAAAGAGGCTGAAAAGAGACTTTTATTATGAAGACTAAAAATTAAAGAGGAAAAACCCCTAAACATCAAAACCCTAACCCTAGAAGATGAAACAACAAAAGTATTACGAGCTTCGAGGTCGTTTGTTGATACCTCAACTTCTCAAGGGTGCAACTTTTGCATATGGTATTCATTTGGGGTGCATTATAGCTTGTTGGAAAGAATTGTCCAAGGATTACAACTTTTGACTAGGTCCAGGGCATGCCATGGCAACCTTTGGCCCCCTGAATTTCCAAAAAACAACATTTAGGGCCTTAAAACGACCCAAAACATTTGGGACCCCAAAAAACGTAGAAAAAATGCCAAGAAAATAGAGAACCACCGAGTCAGTGGAAGAGGTGAGTGGCCACCAATATCCACCTGGATCAAAATTGATTAATATTTATTGAAAATAAATATACAAAAAAAACATTAATTTGATAATGTTTTTGGACTAGTGTATGCATATTATAAAAACAATGTTTAGAAATAATTCTTTGTAAACGATTCATTTTTTTATTGTATTTTTTAGCTATTGCAAGTCTTAGATGTTTCATTTACCATTGCTCTAAAAACGTTTATTTTAGTTTATGTATAACTTGATTCTTGGAGTCATTCAATTGATTTTTGTGTTGCAAATGGAAAGAACAAATATTTGTTCTTTCCATTATATCCCTTATAGTTTCATAAAATTTATCCCCCTCTCATTAACCTCTAGTAGCACTCCAAATGGACCAATTCATCATCATTTCCATCCTTCATAAGTTTTGTCTTCTTAGGATGACCTTTTGTTCCCTCATTATTAGTCCATGCACAACATTCAACCAATGTGAAATTAAATGTTTGAAATGTGTTAATGATCATTGTTAAGAAGTACATTTATAGTAAAAAGGATAAGAAAAACATTATATTGATCACTTTTTAATCCACCTAACTCCTTTCTTTGCTACATTTCCATAATTTTTTATGTTATTTTCCACCCATATTCCAAACAATCTTTTGGAGTATCTTCAAGTTTTTTCTTTGCATGACATGTATTATCCAATGCCATCATTCAAACCTATAGATAATTCAAGTACATTAATTTCATATTAAAATTTAAAAGAACATGCCATGTTCTCTTCTTGAGATTTTCTTTCCTCACCTTCTTTGCTATAATTTTTTTTTTAATCTTCTATAAACCATTTTCTATTAATAACATCCATGCATAATGAAATACACAAATTATGAAATATGTTTTACAAACAAATTAATGAATTTCAAGATAAAATTATTTTCGAGTTAGGCAGTGTGTGTAGAAGAGTAACTAGCATTGGTGTGCTTAAGTCATACTTAAGAATTGGTACATTGTTTTTTTTCCAGGTTACAAAGCCCGACGTAAACCCCCGAATCTTCAAGGCACAAGGCCAATCAACAATAGGGATTGAATCCATTACAATGATATACTCGTTAAGAGCGCAACATGTCACTTTGTGGATTGAACCTAGGTGGGGAGGATAAAAATCATTCCTCCCAACCACCTAAGATAAACCCAATTAACAAGCATTGGTGCATTGTTACTATAAAATGCACACCAATAAACTCAATAACAATTTTCAAAAGAAAACATCGCCAAAATGGTGAGCTTAATATAGACTTTTCCAACATTGTATTGTTTCTGTATATTGTGCACCACTACATTTAGTAATTAAAAAAAATAGGACCAAATGGTTCATTTTGAATAAGAAACACATTAGTGCATTGTTATTGTATAGTGTGAATCATGAAATGTGAAAGTATTTTTGTAATTAAAAGTTCACATTGACGGGGTTTGGGATCCCATGCAATGAGTGGTCCCAATCCAACAAATATCGAAAGCCCCATATACAAATACATAAAGACAATAAATATTTGTTTCCGAAAAAATAAATCTCATTGCCAAATAGTAGAGAGAATAAATTATAATGCTAGACTAATTTGCAACAACATAAAACAAAAGAGAAGAAAAAAAAAACTAGGGCTTTGTTGACGCTTGAATCTGTTAGGAATGAAACAAAAACCTCATGAGGATACAAATCCCCTTGTGTTTTTATAGAGGTGGTACTCCTCTATTATGATTTATGTGGGACTCTAGGTCATCAAAATGTGGGACTTTACAGAAGTTTGTCATGGTAATCAAAGAAAAAGTAAAGATGAAAAAATGGAAACTGTTTTTATTTTCTTTAAGAGAAAGTTCATGAGAATGGACCAGGAACCACACACATTCACATATTTAAAGTAAATAAGAAAAATTTCCTCACATCCATCATAGTTTGGCTAAAGATTTCTGATCACATAAAAAATAAAAGGAAATGATCAGCATGCATAAGAGAACTTTGACAGAGTGATACATGGGAAGCTCAAATAAAGACAATGATAGATCAAACTCAAATAATTTATATTCATAAAACTGTGTTACAAAGTATAGTCGAGATTGTTCCCAAAATAGCTCTCTTGAAATTTCTAAAAACTATATAGTTTATTATATATTCTCTGAAATTTAAATGTATTTGTCATAAAGACTGGGATTGAGGCTCCCGCGGACTATATATATATATATATATATATATATATAAGAATGAAGTTTTTCGAAGGAAGAAAATGGGCAGTGGAAGACAACAAGACCTGGTAAGAAGAAAAAGGAAATTATCAGTCTTTTGTTAAACCTTTCTATTTAAAGAGGTGGAGTAACTAGATGGACTTGATAAAGAAAGAGGGATGTGATCAGTATAAAATTACTATGATGGTATCTCTCTCAATATATGTTGTCCTTTTATTGTCTTCTTTAATGGTTACAGGAACCGTCTCAACTGTTTCTTTCCCTTTTTAATAAAATTCTTTAAATAAACTTTTATTTTCACAATTTAATTAATTTCCCATTAAAATAGGATGATTGTAATTTGATTTTATGAAAATGAAAACCAAATTTTAAACCATATAAACCACTTCTTATGTTATTTTCATAGTTTCATATTTCCAACGATATAAAGTTTTCCCAAATCCGTCTCCCGGATCTCAAGATATGAGATTGTGAAGTTGAGATGTCACGCAAGCCTAAAACAAATGCAGCTGAATGATATTTTAATTTCAGAGCAAAATGTATCATCTTTCAGCACTTGAAACCTGTACCACCATTTTCTACGTTGAAATACATTTCTGAAGGTATAAATTTTGCGCAATTCTGACACCCGGAGCTCAAGTTATGGCCTCCGCAAGATCCTGACTCAACCACCGTCCATCAAGTTTGATTGGTAAATGTGGACCCTTGATTTAATTTCGACCTCCTTTGTTGAATTTCTACCTTTCTTCATTATTCTTATCCCACATGTATGAGAATAAAAGATTCTTAGTGGTATATAATGTTAATTATAACATACACTTAACAAGAAATAAAGAAGAGATGAGATTATGGAGCTTGGAGTATTCGACCCTTGGAAAATTGTTGAATATAATAATAATTTTGCATGCCCAGTAAACCACCAATGTGCCCAATCAGCAATGATGAGTCACCCAACCAAATTTTTCCACATGTCATCACTCGGTAGGCCAAAAATCTACCACTAAGAATCTTCCATATGTCATCCATTAAAATCACGCCATGTGTCACTTTTCGTATGTTGCCACATGTCTCCATTAATTAGTTTCTATGTGGCACCATCCATTTAACTTCCATGTGGATGTATGTCATTGGTTAATAAAGTTCCATGTGTCACTTGGATATGTTCCTCATAGAACTTAGCATAGGAAAAATATTGTTAAAATAATATGGTGATTCGTGGGTTTACGTGAATGCAGAGGTAGGTGAGGAAATCACCGCAGACCCACGTTAATACATAGTAAGGAATGAGTGTGAAAACTTTTAAGTGAAGGTGAATTGGATAGGAGAGGTAAATAGTTGTGAAATATTCTAAGTCTTGAGAATCGGTCGGACAAACTTGCATGCAACATATGAAGTAAGTATTATATCACCAACCTGTGAACCCGCGAACCCCTGAACCCGCGGTAGCTCATGTATTTGGCTAATTGTTGGAGAAGTTACATAGTAAAGAGTTGTGTGCATTATGAAGGTGGTGGAAGTCAAAGTGCATTGTGAGGGTAGCGGAGATAAAACATACTCTTAGGAAATATCACCAACCCATGAACCCGCGATAAGCCATAGTAAATAAGAATAAGTCTGGAAACTATATAATGGGTTAGGTGAAAGATAGAAAGAAATAAAGAAAATATGAAAAATGAAAATAAATATATGGGAAATAAATGAATTACGTGAAATTTGGGAAAGGAAAAAGGGAAAAGGAAATAAATGGAACAAAGGGATAATGAAAATGGAAAGGAAAATAAAAGGAAACAGGAAAATAAAGGAAAAAGGGAAATGCATGTGAACGTGGAAAGGAATAAGGAAAAATGGATAAGTGTGGAAAATGGTAAGGGGAAAATGAAAGTAATGAGAAATGGAAAAATAGAGTAAGTATAAAAATGAGAGAATGAATAGAGGTAAAGGGAAATGAGAGGAGAGAACATGTCACTTAGAATGTTTTTCATGTTTCTTCTTGTAATACTTCCATTGGACTTCTGGACATAAGTATGTGTATCTTGGTCATGGAGACTCTGATTTTAATTCTGTGAAATACATGGTGAAGATGATACCGAGGGCTATGCAATGAACATATAATAGTTCAAAAATATTCATCTTCCAATATCGTTTTTTTTTATTATTCCAGGGGCGGGAACATATGGGTGACCAAATTTTGGTCAACAACTAGCTCCAACTACAGGACAGAGACCCCCTATGGGTTGCTGACAAAACTAGAATCTTAAGACCAATTGCCTTCTCCATTGGGATATGGAGACATCTTAAAAATGAACTCTTGTAATTCTTCTTCTTTCATGAAGTTATCTTCAAATTTATATATAAATATTGTTTTATTATGCAAAACTGAACTGAAGAAACAAAATATATACATACATGATCTACCTACCCTAACTTAATTGAAAGAAAGGGGAACCTTAGGTATAGGAAGATTTCCAATGGAGCCATTCGAGCATCCAATTGACTTGTGAAATGGGCTTCAGTAGTAAGAAAAAGATTGGGGTTACTACCAATAAATCAGGAGCATGAAGATCAGGAGCATGCCCAAAATGTACCACAATGCAGAAGACTTGTTTACGTTGGCGGGATGGCAATACTTTCAAACCAATATTCAATATAATCTACTCTTTGTTGCCCCAAAGTGCTGCTATCTTCAATCAAATGACAAATTTCTTTCTTGAAAACATTATCTTTTTCTTCTTTTTCCACATTCAAGATTATTTTTTCATTGGAGATATCTTGGCAATGTTCTTCTTCTATGCAATGGCTATCTTTTTTATTCTCAAAATTGTTTTCTTTTACCAATTCTTCTTTATTCTGGCTGAATTCTTCTTGCATATTTGGTGGAGACTCTTTAATTTTTTCCTCATATGGAATATATGAGATGCTACTATCATTTTCTTTATTTACAACCACTTCCAAGGTTCTTGATTCATCAAAAATCTCTTGAAAAGACTCTTCTTTCTTGTAAAGGTGATCTTGCTCATCATTCTTCTCAATATTCATTTCTTACATAAATTCTTCTTGCTGCAAGTTCTCTTGTGATGTTTCATCATCTATTAAAAGGATGAAATATTCTTGTATATTTGGTGGAGGCCTCTCAATTTCATTCTCAAATATGCTTCTTGAAATATCTTCATATGGAGTATATAGGAGGCTAATTTTTTCTTCTTGTAATTTGGGAGTTTCATCTTCGTCTTCAACAACATGACTTGACTTAAAAATTTCATCCACTCTTTGATTAGATTCTTCTTTAAAATTGGGCATTTCGTTATCTTTCTTCCATATGGGAGAGGATGGGTGAGAAATATCATTTAAAACATCAGCAAAAACATATGAATGCACCTTTGGGATGAACTTTTATACAAATGAATCTCTAACACATCCTAGCTAGTAATGGAGTTAGGCATTAATGAACTATACCATTCAAGAGAATCCTCTATGTTAGATATCTAGAGAGGTAGTGGAGGTCATTGAAGGTAAGGTGGACTAGGTCCACTATATTATTAAATAAGGCCCACTATGGTAGTTAGATATAATAAATGGGTAATTAGATATAATAAATGTAAGAGGACTTCTTAGAAGGTTATGCTTCTAGAAGATTCCTCCTCTATATTGTTCTTAGGTGATGGTAACACTATATAAATAGGTTAAAACAATGTAATGGGGGGTAAAGAGAAGTATTGTATTTGGAGCGGTAGCTCAATAGGAGGAAGCCCCCTCAAAGAGGCAAGTGAACATGAGAGGATCTCTTCCATAATAGGATTTATTGTATGGTGTTTCCCTACCTCAAGGGTTTTCTATAATAAAATTTTAGTTTTCTATATTTTTATATGAATATTTGTGGTTCTTCTGTATGAAAGTATTGGGTTATTAACAGGTGGTATCAGAGAACTTTTTTTGGCTAGAAGTGCGGGAAAATATTTTTATTTTTTGCAGATTTATTTTTTCGGAAAAAAACAAACAAACAGAGGGCCACGACATTTTGAATGATTTATATAGGATTTGGTGCAAAATTTTCAAATAATGGTTGTATATATGAGTTCCTCTCAGAAAAAAACCCAAGTTTAAAAAAACAAATGTCTGAAACGGAGTCTAGGACGTCAAGTTATTTGCATTTTAAAATCTACAATTTTCTTGGTTTTTTTTTTTTTCTCCACGAACAACCGCATGATTTTTATGATTTATGTAGCATATGGAGCTGAATTTTTCAAAACAAATTGAAGATCTTAGTTCCTCTCACAATTTCACCCAATTTCAAAAAAACAAATTGTCCAAATCGGGGCTCTAGAAGTGAAGATATCACTGATTTAAAATCAACTATATTTTGGAGTTTTTCGTGACGACGGCGGGACTGTAGAGTTCATAATTTTTCCTAGGGTACTCAGATTTCTACCATATCAATACCATTGAATAAATTATTTTAAGACATTTCTTTTGGTATATTTTATATAGTGTTTCCAATTACTATTTCCCCTCAAACCCTCAAAGAAATTCTACAGATGACTGAAGCATTCAAAGCCCAAATGAATGACACATTGCATGCCCTTATAGATGGCATCACATTGCATGACCTTGCAGATGGAATCAATGATAGTTTTCTTAGTATTAAAGATTCATTGGATAGCATGCAGGAAATATTTCTTATGGCATACATCAAGGATGAATATAATCAAGAAATATATGCTTGGTATGATTTTGAGGCTGATTGTGATGATTGGTATATGGATAGTTGTCATTTCTGGTATAACAACCACTTTCATATTTTATTTGATGACTCTAATCCACCTTCTGTAGAGAACATCAATGTGACAAATCAAGAGTCAATGATTATTACCAGTGTCCATCCTGCATATTCTACAGTGGTATTATTCCTTCCAGACTCTACTACGACCCTTTTCCACTATGTGAATGGATCTTCTTATTTGGATCCACATGACATGTGTCAGTCTTTGGAGCATCATTTTGAGTTGGTTAATGGGTTCTCAAATATTCCACGAGGAGTTTACATGAGCACTTGGACACGGGACTCGGGTTTACAATGGTGGTTGGACTACTTCAGCATGGTGATTTTCCTTTCTACATGGGACCTTGGTTCTCCAGTCTTATTCAACATTATGGTCCACAATTATCCATGGGACCCAGGTATATATTTTTCCACCCTCATAACAAGCGTTGAGGACAACACTTTCATAAGGGAGATGGAATGCTAGGTAGCTAGAGAGGTAGTGGAATTCATTGAATGTAAGGTGGACTAGGTCCACTATATTATTAAATAAGGCCCACTATGGTAGTTAGATATAATAAATGTGTAGTTAGATATAATAAATGTAAGAGGACTTCTTAGAAGGTTATTCTTATAGAATATTCCTCCTCTAGAATGTTCTTAGGTGATAGTAGCACTATATAAAGGGGTTAAAATAATCTAATGAGGGATGACGAGAAGTATTGTATTTGGAGCGGTATCTCAATAGGAGGAAGCCCCCTCGAAGGCGCAAGTGAACAGGAGAGGATCCCTTCCATAATAGGATCCATTGTATGGTGTTTCCCTACCTCAAGGATTTTCTATAATAAAATTGTGGTTTTCTATATTGTTCTATGAATCGTTTTGGTGTTTCTGTATGCAATTATTGGGTTCTTAACACTCTCGTAGAGTTTGTAGGAATAATCTACATGTAACATTGTCTTCAGTGAGGCTGAAATCATAACATGTACCTTTAAAATTAATCAAGTGTTGGTCTACATCTTCTAAAGCATCCCCAAAGAATGTAGAAAAAATTTCAATAGGAATATTGGGCATTTGAAATTCTACTTCTGGTAGATTTAATGGGGCATTGTGAAACCACCTACTTCTTTGAGTATTCCTCCCTTTTATCGAATCTTGCAAAGCCATTAATGGGCTTGATATAGAAGCATTATGACATGAATGAAACCCTTCATTTTGAATTTTTTCAATGGAATTTCAAGGGAGTTCATTCTCCTTAAACTTTGGTGCTTCTCGATTCTTTTTTATATTACCAAAAAGGTGAGCCATGGTTAAATTAAGAAACCATTTTCTTGAATCTTCTTCTCAAAACTTTGAGCCATGGAGATTTATGGTTCCTCAAATACATTGAAAATAAATCGTTCCCCAATATGGTCACCAAAAATGTTGATGCTTGAATCTGTTAGGACCGAAATGAAAACCTCACGAGGATACAAATCCCCTTGCATTTTTATAGAGGTGGTACTCCTCTGTTATGATTTTCTTGGGACTCTAGGTCTTCAAAATGTGGGACTTTACATAAGTCTATCGTGGTAATCAAAGAAAAATAAAGATGCAAAAATGGAAAATGTTTTTATTTTGTTTAAAAGAAAGTTCCTGGAAATGGACCAGGAACCACACACATTCACATATTTAAAGTAAATAAGCAAAATTTCCTCACATCCATCATAATTTGGCTAAATATTTCTGATCACATAAAAAATAAAAGGAAATGATCTGCATGCATAAGAGAAATTTGACAGAGTGATACATGGGCAGCCTAAATAAATATAATGAGAGATAAACCTCAAATACTTTATATTCAGAAAAGTGGGTTACAAAGTACACTTGATATTGTTCCCAAAATATCTCTCTTGAAATTTCTAAAAACTATATAGTTTATTACATATTCTCCGAAATTTAAATGTGTTTGTCATAAAGACTAGAATTGGGGCTCTCGTGGACCATAAAAATATATATATATATATATAAGAATGAAGTTTGTAGAAGGAAGAAAGTGGGTGGCGGAAGACAACAAGACCTGGTAACAAGAAAAAATAAATTATCAGTCTTTGGCTAAACCTTTGTATTTAAAGAGGTGGAGTAATTGGATGAAGGACTTGATAAAGAAAGAAGAATGTGATCAGTATAAACTTACTATGATGGTATCTCTCTCAATATATGTTCACTTTCTTGTTGTTGTCATTTTATTGTCTTCTTTGACAGTTACAGGAACCGTCTCAACTGTTACTTTCCCTTTTTAATAAAAGTTTATAAATAAGCTTTTATTTTCACAATTTCGTTAATTTCTCATTAAAATAGGACGACTGTAATTAAATTTTATGAAATTGAAAACCAACTTCTAAACCATGTAAAACACTTATCATGTTCTCTTTATCATCTTAGATTTCCAATGATATAAATTTTTCCCAAATCTGTCGCCCAGATCTCAATATATGAGATTGTGAAGTTAAGTTGTCATGCAGGCCCAATAAAAAATGCAGCTGATTGATATATTCATTTTTGAGAAAAATGTATCTTCTTTCAGCACTTGAAACCTATACCACCATCTTCTACATTGAAATAACTTTCCAATGGTATAAATTTTACGTGATTTGAACACCCAGAGCTCAAGTTATGGCATGTGCAAGATCGTGACTCAGCCATCGTCGATCAAGTTTGATTAGTAAATATCGACCCTTGATTTAATTTCGACCTCCTTTGTAGAATTTCGACCTTTCTTCATTATTCATATCCCACATGTATGAGAATGAAAGAGTCTTAGTGGTATACAATGTTAAGTATAACATACACTTAACAAGAAATCAATAAGAGAGGAGATTATGGAGCTTGGAGGATTCAACCCTTAGAAAATTGTGCCAAGTCAACCACCAATGTGCCCAGTCAACCACCAATGTGACCAATCAGCAATGATGAGTCACCCAACCAAATACTGTCACATGTCATCACTCGGTAGGCCAAAAATATTCCACTAAGAATCTGCCATATGTCATCCAATAAAATCATGCCATGTGTCACTTTTTGTATGTTGCCACGTGTCTCCATTAATTAGTTTCCACGTGGCACCATCCATTTAACTTCCATGTGGATGTATCTCATTGGTTAATAAAGTGTTATGTTTCACTTGGAGATGTTCTGCATAGAACTTAGGGTAGGAAAAATATTATTAAAATAATATGGTGGGTTCTAGGGTTTACGTGAATGCAGAGGTAGGTGAGGAAATCACCGCAAACCCGCAGTAATACATAGTAAGGAATGAGTGTGAAAAATTCTAAGTGTAGGTGAAGTGGAGAGGAGAGGTAAATAGTTGTGAAATATTCTAAGTCTTGAGAATCGGTCGAACGAACTTGCATAAAACATATGAAGTAAGTATTATATCACCAACCCGTGAACCTGTGAACCCACAGTATCTCATGTATTTGGTTAAGTGTTGGAGAAGTTACATAGTAAAGAGTAGTAAAAAGAGTTGTGTGCATTATGAAGGTGGTGGAAGTCAAAGTACATTGTGAGGGTAGCGGAGATAAAACATACTCTTAGGAAATATCACCAACCCACGAACCATCAGTAAGCCATAGTAAAAAAGACTAAGTCTAGAAAGTATATAATGGGTCACATGAAATATGGAAAGCAATAAGGAGAATATGAAAAATAAAAAGAAATATATGGGAAATAAATGAATTACTTGAAATTTGGGAAAGGAAAAAGGGAAAGGGAAAGAAATGGAACAAAGGGATAATGAAAATGGAAAGGAAAATAAAAGGAAACGAGAAAATAAAGGGAAAAAATAAATGAATGTGAACATGGAAAGGAATAAAGAAAAATGGCTAAGAGTGGAAAATGGTAAGGGGAAAATGAAAGTAATGAGAAATGGAAAAAAAACAAAGTATAAAAATGAGAGAATGAATAGAGGTGAAGGGAAAAGAGAGGAGAGAAAATGTCACTTAGAATATTTTTCATGTTTCTTCTTGTAATACCTCTGTTGTTCCAGAGTTTGTGTTTTAAGGCTATAAAACACACCGTCTAGGCATCCAAAAGATAATACTTATTAAACAATGAAACAAGGGAGACTAGATCAGAGACGGTTTCTCAACTGTCTCTGTCTTTCT
>SNQJ01S0034480.1:8697-26952 GCA_010110895.2 Picea sitchensis | reverse complement strand
TCTTTTTCCGAGAATAAAACCCCAGTGTATTTCAAATTTATTTGGTGTGAAAATTTTTATTTTATAAAGATTTTAATAATGCAAAGACTCTAGGATACCAAAATTTTTCTTTTTAAGGTAAAAATTTAAGCTCTGTTTCAACAACCTCCATTGGACTTCTCGACATAAGTATGTGTATCTTGGTCATCGAGACTCTAATTTTTATTCCGCGAAATGCATGGAGAAGTTGATATTGAGGGCTATGCAATGAACATGTAATAGTTCAAAAATATTCATCTTCCAATATTTTTTTTTATTATTATTCAAGGGTTGGAAGATATGGGTGACCAAATTTTGGTCAAAAACTAGCTCCAACTGCGGGACAGTGACCCCCTGTGGGTTGCTGAGAACACATGAATCTTAAGACTAGTCGCCTTATCCATTGGGCTATGGAGTCATCTTCAAAATAAGCTCTTGTAATTCTTCTTCTTTAATGAAGTTATCTTCACACTTCAATATAAACATTGTCTTATTATGCAAAACTGAACTGAAGAAACAAAATATATACATACATGATCTACCTACCTTAAATTACTTGAAAGAAAGGAGAACCTTAGGTATAGGAAAATTTCCAATGGATCCATTCGAGCATCTAATTGTCTTGTGAAATGGGCTCCAGCAGGAAGAAAAAGAATGGGGTTAGTACTAATAAATCAAGAGCATGAAAATCAGGAGCATGCCCAACATGTACCACAATGGGATCGAGTAATGTGTGAAGAAGACTTGTTTGCGTTGGCGGGCTAACAATACTTTCAAACCAATATTCTATATAATCTACTCTTGGCTTCCCTAGAGTGTTGCTATCTTTAATCAAATGAGAAATTTCTTTCTTGAAAACATTATCTTTTTCTTGTTTTTCCACATTCAATATTATTGTTTCATTGGTGATGTCTTGGAAATGTTCTTCTTCTCTTCAATGGCTATCTTTTTTATTCTCAAAATTGTTTTATTATGCCAATTCTTCTTTATTCTAGCTGAATTCTTCTTGCATATTTGGTGGAGACTTTTTAATTTCTTCCTCATATGGAGTATATGAGATGATGATATCCTTTTCTATATTTACAAACACTTCCAAGGTTCTTGATTCATCAAAAATCTCTTGAAAAGACTCTTCTTTCTTGTAAAGGTGATCTTTCTCATCATTCTTCTCAAGATTCATTTCTTCCATCAATTCTTCTTGTTGCAAGTTCTCTTGTGATGTTTCATCATCTATTACAAGGATGAAATCTTCTTGTATATTTGGTGGAGGCTTCTCAATTTCATTCTCAAAAGTTTTGCTTGAAATATCTTCATATGGACTATATAGGAGTCTAAAATTTTCTTCTTGTAATTTGGGAGTTTCATCTTTCTCTTCAACAACATGACTTGACTTAAAAATTTCATCCACTCTTTGATTATATTCTTCTTCAAAATTGGGCATTTTGTTATCTTGCTTCCATATCGGAGAGGATGGGTGAGCAACAACATTTAAAACATCAACAAAAACATATGAATGCACCTTTGAGGTGAACTTTTCTACAAATGAATCTTCTAACACATCCTAGCTAGTAATGGACTTAGGCATTAATGAACTATACCATTCAAGAGCATCCTATCGTAGAGTTTGTAGGAATAATATACATGTAACATGTCTTCAGTGAGGTTGAAATCATAACATGTACCTTTAAAATTAATCAAGTGTTTCTCTACATCTTCTCAAGCATCCCCAAAGAATGTAAAAAAAAATCGATAGCAATATTGGACATTTGAAAGTCTACTTTTGGTAGATTTAAAGGGGTATTATGAAATCACCTCCTTCTTTGAGTATTTATCCTTTTGGTGAGTCTTGCAAAGCCATTGATGGACTTGATAAATAAGCATTATGACTTGAATGAAACCATTCATTTGGAATTTTTTCAATGGAGTTTCCAGGGAATTCATTCTCCTGAATCTTTGGTGCTTCTCATTTCTTTTTTATATTACAAAAAAGGAGACCATGCTTAAATTAAGCAGCCATTTTCTTGAATCTTCTTCTCGAAACTTTGAGCCATGGAGATTTCGGGTTCCTCAAATATATTGAAAATTAATCATTCCCCAGTATGGTCACCAAAAATATTAATGCTTGAATTCATTAGGACCGAAACAAAAACCTCACGAGGATACAAATCCCCCTGCATTTGTATAGAGGTGGTACTCCTCTATTATGATATTCTTGGGACTCTAGGTCTTCAAAATGTGGGACTTTACATAAATCCGTTGTGGTAATCAAAGAAAAAATAAAATGCAAAAACGAAAAATGTTTTTATTTTCTTTAAAAGAAAGTTACTGATAATGGACCAAGAACCACACACATTCACATATTTACAGTAAATAAGGAAAATTTACTCACATCCATCATAGTTTGGCTAAAGATTTATGATCACATAAAAAATAAAAGGAAATGATCTGCATGCATAAGAGAAATTTGACAGAGTGATACATGGGAAGCTCAAATAAATTTAGTGATAGATCAACCTCAAATACTTTATATTCAGGAAACTGATTTACAAAGTACAGTCGAGATTATTCCCAAAATAGCTCTCTTGGAATTTCTAAAAACTATATAGTTTATTACATATTCTCCGAAATTTAAATACGTTTCTCATAAATACTGGGATTGGGGCTCCCGCGAACCATAAAGGAAATATATATATGAATGAAGTTTGTAGAAGGAAGAAAGTGAGTGGAGGAAGAAAACAAGACCTGGTAAGAAGAAAAATGAAATTATCAGTCTTTAGTTAAACCTTTTTATTTAAAGAGGTGGACTAACTAGATGAAGGACTTGATAAAGAAAGAAGAATGTGATCAGTATAAACTTACTACGATGGTATTTCTCTCAATATATGTTCACTTTCTTTTTGTTGTCCTTTTATTTTCTTCTTTGACGGTTACAGGAACCGTCTCAACTATTACTTTCCCTTTTTAATAAAAATTTTTAAATAAGCTTTTATTTTCACAAATTAATTAATTTCCCATTAAAATAGGACATATGTAATTTAATTTTATGAAAGTGAAAACCAACTTTTAAACCATGTAAACCACTTATGTTGTGCTCTTTATCATTGCATATTTCCAACGATATAATTTTTTCCCAAATCTGTCGCCCAGATCTCAAGATATGAGCTTGTGAAGTTAAGTTATCACGTAGGCCCAATAAAAAATGCAGCTGACTGATATTTTATTTTTTGAGAAAAATTTATCCGCTTTCAGCACTTGAAACCTATACCACAATCTTCTACATTGAAATACCTTTCCAACGATATAATTTTTTCATGATTCCGACACCCGGAGCTCAAGTTATGGCCTCCGCAAGATTGTGACTCAACCATCGTCGACCAAGTTTGATTGGTAAATGTGGACCCTTGATTTAATTTCGACCTCCTTTGTTGAATTTCGACATTTCTTCATTATTCTTATCCCACATGTACTAGAATAAAAGAGTCTTAGTGGTATATAATGTTAAGTATAACATACACTTAACAAGAAATAAAGAAGAGAGGAGATTATGGAGCTTGCAAGATTCGACCCTTGGAAAATTGTTGAATATAATAATATTTTTGCATGCCTCGTCAACAACCAATATGCCCAATCAGCAATGATGAGCCACCCAACCAAATGTTTCAACATGTTATCACTTGGTAGGCCAAAAATATACCACTAAGAATCTGCCATATGTCATCCAATAAAATCATGCCATGTGTCAATTTTTGTATGTTGCCATGTGTCTCCATTAATTAGTTGCCATGTGGAACCATCCATTTAACTACCATGTGGATGTGTCTCATTGGTTAATAAAGTGCCATGTGTCACTTGAATATGTTCCTCATAGAACTTAGGATAGGAAAAATATTATTAAAATAATATGGTGGGTTCACGGGTTTATGTGAATGCAGAGGTAGGTGAGGAAAACACCGTGGACCCACTATAATACATAGTAAGGAATGAGTGTGAAAAATTATAAGTGTAGGTGAAGTGGAGAGGAAAGGTAAATAGTTGTGAAATATTATATGTCTTGAGAATCGGTCGGACGAACTTGCATGCAACATATAAAGTAAGTATTATATCACCAACCTGTGAATCCATGGTAGCTCATGTTTGGCTAAGTGTTGGAGAAGTTACATAGTAAAGAGTAGTAAAAAGAGGTGTGTGCATTATGAAGGTGGCGGAAGTCAAAGTGCATTGTGAGGGTAGTGGACATAAAACATACTCTTAGGATATATCACTAACTCACGAACCCGCAGTAAGCCATAGTAAATAAGACTGAGTCTGGAAAGTATATAATGGGTCACGTGAAATATGAAAAGAAATAAGGAAAATATGAAAAATAAAAAGAAATATATGGGAAATAAAGGAATTACGTGAAATTTGGGAAAGGAAAAGGGGAAAAGGAAAGAAATGGAACAAAGGGATATTGAAAATGGAAAGGAAAATAAAAGGAAATGGGAAAATAAAGGGAAAAGGGAAATGAATGTGAACATGGAAAGGAATAAGGAAAAATGGCTAAGTGTGGAAAATGGTAAGGGGAAAATGAAAGTAATGAGAAATGGGAAAAAAGACTAAGTTTAAAAATGAGAGAATGAATAGAGGTGAAGGGAAAAGAGAGGAGAGAACATGTCACTTAGAAGATTTTTCATGTTTCTTCTTGTAATACCTCCATTAGACTTCTCGACATAAGTATGTGTATCTTGGTCATGGAAACTCTGATTTTGATTCCATGAAATGCATGGCAAAGATGATACCGAGGGACATGAAATCAACATTTAATAGTTCAAAAATATTCTTCTTCCAATATCATTTTTTTAATTATTATTCCAGAGGCGGGAACATATGGGTGACCAAATTTTGGTCAACAACTAGCTTCAACTGCAAGACAGTGACCCCATGTGTGTTGTTGAGAACACCGGAATATTAAGACTTGTCACCTTCTCCAATGGGCTATGGAGTCATCTTCAAAATGAACTCTTGTAATTATTCTTCTTTCATGAAGTTACCTTCAAACTTCAATATAAATATTGTCTTATTAGGCAAAATTGAATTGAAGAAACAAAATATATACATACATGATCTACCTACCCTAACTTACTTGAAAGAAAGGGGAACCTTAGGTATAGGAAGATTTCCAATGGAGCCATTCGAGCATCCAATTGTCTTGTGAAATGGGCTCCAGGAATAAGAAAAAGATTGGGGTTACTACCAATAAATTAGGAGCATGCCCAAAATGTACCACAATGGGATCGAGAAATGTGTGTAGAAGACTTGTTTGCGTTGGCGGGTTGACAATACTTTCAAACCAATATTCAATATAATATACTCTTGGCTTCCCCAGAGTGTTTCTATATTCAATCAAATGAGAAATTTATTTCTTGAAAACATTCTTTTTTTCTTCTTTTTCCAGATTCAAGATTATTGTTTCATTGGCGATGTCTTGGCAATGTTCTTCTTCTATGCAATGGATATCTTTTTTATTCTCAAAATTGTTTTCTTCTACCAATTCTTCTATTCTAATTGAATTCTTCTTTCATATTTGGTGGAGACTCTTTAATTTCTTCCTCATATGGAGTATGTGAGATGTTGATATCCTTTTCTTTATTTACAACCACTTCCAAGGTTATTGATTCATCAAAAATCTCTTGAAAAGACTCTTCTTTCTTGTAAAGATGTTCTTGCTAATCATTCTTCTCAAGATTCATTTATTCCATCAATTCTTATTGCTGCAAGTTCTCTTGTGATGTTTCATCATCTATTACAAGGATGAAATATTCTTGTATATTTGGTCAAGGCTTCTCAATTTCATTCTCAAATTTGTTGCTTGAAATATCTTCATATGGAGTACATAGGAAGCTAAAATTTTCTTCTTGTAATTTGGAAGTTTCATCTTCGTATTCAAAAACATGACTTGACTTAAAAAATGTATTCACTCTTTGATTAGATTCTTCTTAAAAATTGGGAATTTCATTATCTTGCTTCCATATGGGAGAAGATGGGTGAGCAACAACATTTAAAACATCAGCAAAATCATATGAATGAGCCTTTGGTATGAAATTTTCTGCAAATGAATCTTCTAACACATCTGAGCTAGTAATGGAGTTACACATTAATGAACTATACCATTCAAGAGCATCCTCTCGTAGTGTTTGTAGGAATAATCTACATGTAACATTGTTTTTAGTGAGGTTGAAATCATAACATGTACCTTTAAAATTAATCAAATGTTTCTCTGCATCTTCAGAAGAATTCCCAAAGAATGTAGAAAAAAATTCAATAGGAATATTGGTTATTTGAAAGTCTACTTATAGTAGATTTAAAGGGGTATTATGAAATCGCTTCCTTCTTTGAGTATTTATGCCTTTTATTGTGTCTTGCAAAGCCATTGATGGGCTTGATAAAGAAGCATTATGACATGAATGAAACCCTTCATTTTGAATTTTTTCAATGGAGTTGTCAGGGAGTTCATTCTCCTGAATCTTTTTGGTGCTTCTCATTTATTTTTTATATTACAAAAAGGTGAGCCATGCTTAAATTAAGCGACCATTTTCTTGAATCTTCTTCTCAAAACTTTGAGCCATGAAGATTTTCGGTTCCTCAAATATATTGAAAATAAATCGTTCCCCAGTATGGTCACCAAAAATTTTGAAGCTTGGATCCATTAGGACCGAAATGGAAACCTCACGAGGATACAAATCCCCCTACATTTTTATATAGGTGGTACTCCTCTGTTATGATTTTCTTGGGACTCTAGGTCTTCAAAATGTGGGACTTTACATAAGTCCGTCGTGGTAATCAAAGAAAAAATAAAGATGCAAAAATGAAAAATGTTTCTATTTTGTTTAAAAGAAAGTTCCAGAGAATGGACCAGGAACCACACACATTCACATATTTAAAGTAAATAAGCAAAATTTCTTCACATCCATCATAGTTTGGCTAAATATTTTTTATCACATAAAAAATAAAAGGAAATGATCTGCATGCATAAGAGAAGTTTGGAAGAGTGATACATGGGAAGCTCAAATAAATATAATGATAAATCAACATCAAATACTTTGTATTAAGAAAAGTGGGTTACAAAGTATAGTCGAGATTGTTCCCAAAATAGCTCTCTTGAAATTTCTAAAAACTATATAGTTTATTACATATTGTCTGAAATTTAAATGTGTTTGTCATAAGGAGTGGGATTGGGGCTCCCGCGGACCATTAAGAAAATATATATAAGAATGAATTTTGTAGAAGGAAGAAAGTGGGCGACGGAAGAAAACAAGACCTGGTAAGAAGAAAAGGGAAATTATCAGTCTTTGGTTAAACCTTTATATTTAAAGAGGTGGAGTAACAAAATGAAGGACTTGATAAAGAAAGAAGAATGCGATCAATATAAACTTACTATGATAGTATTTCTCTTAATATATGTTCACTTTCTTGTCGTTTTCCTTTATTGTCTTATTTGACAGTTACAAGAACCGTCTCAACTGTTACTTTCCCTTTTTAATAACAGTTTTTAAATAAGCTTTTATTTTCACAATTTAATTAATTTCCCATTAAAATAGGACGATTGTAACTTATTTTTATAAAAGTGAAAAACAATTTTTAAACCATGTAAACCACTTCTTATGTACTCTTTGTCGTCTCGTATTTCCAATGATATAATTTATCCCAAATCCATCACCCAGATCTCAAGATATGAGCTTGTGAAGTTAAGTTGTCACGCAGGCCCAATAAAAAATGAATCTAAATAATATTTTAATTTTTGAGAAAAAATAATCATCTTTCAACACCTTAAACCTATACCACCATCTTCTACATTGAAATACCTTTCCAACGGTATAACGTTTGTGCGATTCTGACACCTGGAACTCAAGTTATGGCCTCCGCAAGAGTGTGACTCAACCACCATCGATCAAGTTTGATTGGTAAATGTGGACCCTTGATTTAATTTCGACCTCATTTGTTGAATTTCGACCTTTATTCATTATTCTTATCTCACGTTTATGAGAATAAAAGAGTCCTAGTGGTATATAATGTTAATTATAACATACACTTAACAAGAAATAAAGAAGAGAGGAGATTATGGAGCTTGGAGGATTCAACCCTTGGAAAATTGTTGAATATAATAATAATTTTGAATGCCCAGTCAACCACCAATGTGCCCAATCAACAATGATGAGTCACCCAACCAAATGTTTCCACATTTAATCACTCCGTAGGCCAAAAATATGCCACTAAGAATCTGCCATATGTCATCCAATAAAATCATGCCATGTGTCACTTTTTGTGTGTTTCCACGTGTCTCCATTAATTAGTTGTTATGTGGCACCATCCATTTAACTGCCATGTGGATGTATCTCATTTGTTAATAAAGTTCCATGTGTCACTTGGAGATGTTCCTCATAGAACTTGATAGGAAATATATAAATAAAATAATATGACGGGTTTGTGGGTTTACGTGAATGCAAAGGTAGGTGAGGAAATCACCGCGGACCCACGGTAATACATAGTAAGGAATGAGTGTGAAAAAATCTAATTGTAGGTGAAGAGGAGAGGAGAGTTAAATAGTTGTGAAATATTCTAAGTATTGAGAATCGTTTAGACGAACTTGCATGCAACATATGAAGTAAGTATTATATCACCAACCCGTGAATCCGTGAACCCGTGAACCTGCGGTAGCTCATGTATTTGGCTAAGTGTTGGATAATTTACATAGTAAAGGGTATTAAAAAGAGTTGTGTGCATTATGAAGGTGGCGGAATTCAAAGTGCATTTTGAGGGTAGCGGAGATAAAACATAATCTTAGGAAATATCACCAACCCGCGAACCTGCGGTAAACCATAGTAAATAAGACTAAGTCTGGAAAGTATATAATGGGTCACATGAAATATGGAAAGAAATAAGGAAAATATGAAAAATAAAAAGAAATATATGGGAAATAAATAAATTACGTAAAATTTGGGAAAGGAAAAGGGGAAAAGGAAAGAAATGGAACAAAGGGATAATGAAAATGGAAAGGAAAATAAAAGAAAATGGGAAAATAAATGAAAAAGGGAAATGAATGTGAATGTGGAAAGGAATAAGGAAAATGAATAAGTGTGGAAAATGGTAAGGGGAACATGAAAGTAATGAGAAATGGGAAAAAATACTAAGTATAAAAATGAGAGAATGAATAGAGGTGAAGGGAAAAGAGAGGAGAGAAAATGTCACTTTGAAGATTTTTCATGTTTCTTCTTGTAATACCTCAATTGGACTTATCGACATAAGTATGCGTATCTTGGTCATGGAGACTCTGATTTTGATTCCGTGAAATGCATGGTGAAGATGATACCGAGGGATATGCAATGAACATATAATAGTTCAAAAATATTCATCTTCCAATATCGTTTTTTTTATTCTAGGGGTGGGAACATATGGGTGACCAAATTTTGGTCAACAACTAGCTCCAACTATGGGAAAGTGACCCCTTGTGGGTTGTTGAGAACACTAGAATCTTAAGACCAGTCTTCTTCTCCATTGGGCTATAGAGTCATCTTCAAAATGAACTCTTGTAATTCTTCTTCTTTCATGAAATTATCTTCAAACTTCAATATAAATATTGTCTTATTATGCAAAATTGATCTGAAGAAACAAAATATATACATACATGATATACCTACCCTAACTTACTTGAAATAAAGGGGAAACTTAGGTATAGGTAGATTTCCAATGGAGCCATTTGAGCATCCAATTGTCTTTTGAAATGGGCTCCAATAGTAATAAAAATATTGGGGTTACTACCAATAAATTAGGAGCATGCCCAAAATGTACCACAATGGGATAGAGCAATGTGTTTAGAAGACTTGTTTGCATTGGCGGGCTGACAATACTTTCCAACCAATATTTAATATAATCTACTCTTGGCTTCCCTAGAGTGCTTCTATCTTCAATCAAATGATAAATTTCTTTCGTGAACACATTATATTTTTATTCTTTTTCCACATTCAATATTATTGTTTCATTGGCGATGTCTTGGAAATGCTCTTCTTCTATGCAATGGCTATCTTTTTTATTCTCAAAATTGTTTTCTTCTGTCAATTCTTCTTTATTCTGGTTGAATTCTTCTTGCATATTTGGTGGAGACTCTTTAATTTCTTCCTCATATGGATTATATGAGATGTTGGTATCCTTTTCTTTACTTACAACCACATCCAAGGTTTTTGATTCATCAAAAATCTCTTGAAAATAATCTTATTTATTGTAAAGGTGATCTTGCTCATCATTCTTCTCAAAATTCATCTCTTCCATCAATTATTCTTGTTGCAAGTTCTCTTGTGATGTTTCATCATCTATTGCAAGGATGAAATCTTCTTGTATACTTGGTGGAGGCTTCTCAATTTCATTCTCAAATTTGTTGCTTGAAATATCTTCATATGGAGTATATAGGAGGCTAAAATTTTCTTCTTGTAATTTTGGAGTTTCATCTTCATCTTCAACACCATGACTTGACTTAAAAATTTCATCCACTCTTTGATTAGATTCTTCTTCAAAATTGGGAATTTTGTTATTTTGCTTCCATATGGGAGAGGATGGGTGAGCAACAACATTTAAAACATCAACAAAAACATATGAAAAACATGTGAAAGGCAGAGCACCATCATCCAACAGGGTTATTGCAGCCCCTACCAATCCCAGAATGGAAATGGGATACCATCTCCATGGATTTCATCACAGGGTTACCAAAATCAACCAAACAAAATGACGCCATCATGGTAGTTATGTACAACTGAGCAAGGATGATCACTTTATTCCCGTCAAATAAACTTGCAAGGAAATAGATATTGCTAGTATTTTCATGAAGAAAATATTTAGATTGCATGGCATGCCTAAGGAAATCATATCCGACAGAGATACAAAATTTAATTCAAACTTTTGGAAATATTTGTTTGTTGGTTTTGAAACTAAATTGTTATTTAGTACATCTTATCACCCTCAGACTGATGGGAAGATAGAGAGGTTAAACCGAGTATTAGAGAACATGTTAAGGATGCATGTAATGCATCAACCCAAGAAGTGGGAAGACTACCTACCACTAGTGAAGTTTTCTTATAACAATGGCCATTAACAATCCTTGAAGATGAGCCCTTTTGAGGCCCTCTGTGTTAGAAAATGCAAGATTCCAATCAGCTAGAATAACCCAGTAGAAAGAATTGTGATCGAGCTAGATATGCTAAAGGAAATGGAACAACAAGTAATTTATATAAAACAAAATCTGAAAATAGTTCAGGATAGACAAAAAATCTATGCGGATAGTAAAAGGACTCCTAGAGAGTTCAAAGCAGGGGATCATGTGTATCTCTGAGTTAGGCCCAAGAAAAGTTCCTTGAGAATGGGAGCTTGTCCCAAGATGGCACCTCAGTATTGTGGACCCTTTGAAATTTTGGATAAAGTGGGACTTGGAGCATATAGACTAACACTTCCTCCCACAATGAAAGCACATAATGTTTTCCATGTTTCATTATTGAAGAAATATGTACATGATTCTAATCATATAATTGATTGGCCTATGATTCAGGTGGAACCAGAGGGATAATTCCTTCCAGAACCACAATGCATAATAAACATGAAGGAAATCCCACTTAGGAATAGAACCATTGCACATGTCAAGGTGCAGTGGAAACACTTTGGTCCAAATCAAGCTACATGAGAAATGCAGGATGCCATGAAACATGCATACCCATTTTTTTTTACTTATGTACATACAGAGCACATCGAAAGGTAGAACATCAAGAACGATGTTCCTTTAATGGGGATGGGATTGTAATACCCATGTTTCCCCCATCTTGTAAATATAACTATAAATTGCCAAGAGACTGTGGCAGACTGAATATGTGTGAATGTTGGATTTGATGAACATTTTTGTTATAAAAGGTAATGTATTTGTTTATGTTATTAATTAAAATTGATAGTGTTTCATAACTTTTGGGGGGGGTTGCCAAGGTAGACCATGATGCTATGAGATAGATAGTGAGGGGAACCATAAATGGTTGAGATGACCCCACCAGACTAGTACCTTATTGGATTTAAATTTATTAGACTTAGAATAGTCCTCTGACCCAGAAATAAGTTACCAGTCGGGATGGTAGTTGGGAAGTCCTCCTCAAGAATTAATGAGCATATGGGTAGAGTACCCATCTGAAAGACTTCTTGACCTGACCACGAGCTTGGGATTCAGACACACGTAATCTTTCTAAGGAAGGCAAGAAAAGAAAGGAACTTGTGGGCAGAGAGGATGGCGAGACAGAAGAGGACATGAAACTCTTTGATTTAGAAGATAAATAAAATAAAATAAAACAAGCTCTTTCTAGGTGCAAGAAGTTGCTAACAGATTTTTTATTCCAAGTTGATAAATGAGGTTGCAGAGAAGATGAGTGACTGTGGAAGTACTCGTTGCAGACCCCCATGCTTAGTAGAGAGAAAATCATTTTTCCAAGTTCATGTGGGAGGAGGAGAGTAACCTATGTCCTTGACTGTCACTGAGAAAGAAGGAAGAGTCTCTCTCAGAACATCATGGTCTAGCTAGGGGGTGGTCAATGGTAAATCCATTTAGGAGTGGTTGTGCCTACGGTTGGTTGGAAATAGGCACCCCTCTCAGCAGTTGCTTCATGATTCTGGTTTCTAGATAAGTATTTTTATACTCTGTGTACTAGAATGGAAGTGACAATTGAATGTTTCTGTTTATGATTAAAATTTACAATTTTTGATTAATCATTAGAAATGCTTACCATTTTTTGTGAACCCTTTATTTTCATGTCTTATGTTTTCCTCTTCTTAAAACTCGGAGATTTATTAGACATGGGTTTTCAGATGAAGTTGAGAATAAGTTTACGGTTCTTATACTAGTCGAAAAGTCCTTGAGGGATTTTTCCCAAGGATTTGTCCTACAGGGTAAGAGTCGGGGCAAACTTCACTGGAATTTTTTAGTCTCATTGATCCCTCGAAAAGTACATGTCCTTGTTTTATAATTTAAGTTATGAAAATGGAAGGTGCTCCATTCAAACCAGTCACCCAAGAGACCACAGGCTTATGCCCATGGCCTTGACCAAATCTCAAATAAGAACTATGAGTGCGGCCTATGGAGCTCGATAAAGTTCCATATGACCAGGACCTTGGAACCTTTCTCTAGGTCCGAGAGGAGCTAAAATACCTTGGATTCAGGACTTCAGGAGTCTCGGTCTCTAGGATGTTATAGCCTTACCACTCTCAAACCAACCAAAGGCAACATGTTGTTATGGTTACCCGCGAGGTTGAACGAAATCTAACGGTTTCTTAACTGTGGTTGTGGGATCTATCCCATTGTTAAACCCTGACCTACTTACTGGTCATGAGGTAATGCGAGTCGTAGATCTGAGGATACCTGGGAGCTTCCATGACCGTTGGATCTACATCATGGTCAATCCAGCGTTTACCAATTCGGTAGAACAAAGGTGTCATAGCACCAAAACCCCCGAATGTTGGAGCTACAAATTAATGTGAGTCGTGGATCTAAGGAACCTTCGGGACCCTTCTCGATTGTCTGATCAACTAGTAAAAGGATAGCATAAATCACTCTGACGAAGCCCTACTCCGAGAGGTTTGACATGTTGGTGAACGAGAATATCGTCGATGTGTCGAAGGCCGGAGTCACATGGCATGCTGACGTCACCGAGGGTGACGTAGACCCATAATAGGTGTGCCACGTGTCACCTCGATTCATGAATTCCATAGAACTTAGCTATCAAATAGACCCTTAAACATGTCACCAAATGATTGGGCCATGTGTCACCCTTATCTTCTACCAAATGTCTTATGCTGGATCTACATCGTGGTCAGTCCAATGCTTACCACTCTAGGAGGAAAATGGAAACTACATAGCCAAACCCTCGAATGTCGAAGTCACGAAGTAATACGAACTGTCGATCCAAGTATTCTTCGATATCCCTCCTAACTGCCGAATCTAGACCGTGGTCAGCCCAGTACTGATCACTCTGGGAGAAAAGAGGAAGTTACACAACGGATTACCCGAACACTGAAGTTATGAAGTAATGGAGGTCGTATATCTATGGATCTACGTGGACACATATCGATCGTGATATTTAAGGGGCATTGGAAGGCTATTAGTCTGAAGAAACATGGCACATTGACTTACCAAGGTGACATGGACCCACATTCAGCATGCCATGTGTCACCTTGATTTTTTCTTTTCGCAGATTCTATGTGCCAACTAGAATGTGACACGTGTCGCCCATCAATGAGGCTACGTTTCAGCCCTTGGCACATGCTTGTGTGGCCTAAGAACAAATGGAATTCCCAGGGGCACTGGAATTTTGGAACTTCAAGAGATTTGGGTTCATAAGCACTTGGGGAGGAAATTTGTCGAAGTCCGAAGACTTAGGCCTTAATTAATATTAGTTAATTTAACCTAGTAGACCCATAGGAGCTAGAAAAATGTCAACTTCGAGTTGGATGGGTTTTGTATACTATGATGAGGTGTAGTGTTGGGTGACAGGGATCCATGTGACTGTATCGGATTCTAGTTAATGAAGTCTTAAAGAACCTTGAAGGGCCATAACTTGCAATCCAGGGCTCGGATTTGAGCATGGTAGAAGTCATTGGAAAGATCTTGATAGTAGAAGAGGGTGAAAATATCAGAAAGGGTATTCGATATGTTTAAGGAAAGTGAAATTTCAATGCCTCATCCCTAAAAGGGTACTTAGGGGTTGGGTGTATTACACTTCCCCCCCTGTAGGTAATCAAAATTCAAGCATGGTCTTCTACAGAACCATGCCCACTTGCACAACAATATCATAATAGACCATTCTCCACTAGGATTTATTCATTCAAACAATGGACTTTAACTTGCATCTATTCATGTCAAAAACATAGTAGGATAACAATATACATAAATCCATCCATACACACACACAAGGGTTAAATATGAAAAACCCAAACTCTCTTATTCATTTCATACATAGTACAATACACTAGCTCCATGGTTGTATATAAGATTACAATTCGTTGGGTTTCTAGGTCAGAGGCCATGTAAACCTCAACCATTCCTCTCTTCCTTCTTTGTGCGACCTTTCTTCCTCTTACAAGCTATATAAGCTATGTTATATTCCTCTACAGCTATTTGATGTTGTGTTTTATTTCCCGTTGGAAACTTTTCCCCTTTATTTTTTGCAATGGATTCCTCATTCCCGTTCATCTTCCATCTATTTTCCTATGCAGTGATTCACCTTCTACACATGACCTTTCAACTTCAACCCAACAGTTTTCTCCCTTCAACACATCTACAACTACTTCTATAACAGTTCTCCTTATACAACGTAACCCTCATGTACCACATGGTAATTATCCCACACACTTGTCTTCTATTCATCCATCCTATAGCAACACTCCCATTTGTTGCATTGTCCCACTATGTAGCATAAATATGCATTGCAACCATCTTCTCGACTACCACAATATTTTGTCCTTCCTGTGGCATGTCACATTCTACAACCATTCTTATCCTAAAACAACCAATATATGTCATAGTCGCACTATCATGTCCTGCAACCACCTTCGTCATGTCATCCCCAGGAAAACTGTGATGCGCCTACATCGAACTCCCTAGGTTCTTAATAAAGCATGCCCTCATGCTTATGAGGTAATCCATTCACATCTACAACTTCCCAATGCGACTTTCATCAAAATTGTACTCCCAACTCTATTGTTACACCTCAATATTGCTCACTTTGATAAGTGTCGTAAGTATCGCATGATCCTATCGATTGTCGCAAGTGTCGCATGTCATTCATAAGTGTCGCAAACATCAAACAAAGAATATTTCCATGATGAAGACACCAAAGAGACATCTATAATAGCTCAGACACTTGGTTTGGAGGAGGAAGAATGATTAACTAGAGTCAAGGAACTTTTATCACCTGAGAAGAGCTCTTAAACAAAGGTTTTGAAGGGGAGCGCTCCCCTAGATCAGCCTTAGGAGCGCTGGCACTCCCCTATAAGGTCTCAGGGAGAATTTTAATGCTTGTCTGCCCCTTAGAAGGAGTGATATCCATCCTTGGAGCGTTGGTTCCCCCCTCAAGCTTCCTAGGGAGTGCTATAGCACTCTGATGCCCCTTTTGAGGGAGCACTGTCTAATCTGAGGCAGTAGTTGGCCCGTTGAGGAGAATAAGGGGAGGATCTTTCAAGTTTATAAGGTAGTTGCATTTGAATTCTTGGTTCCATCAGGAGATCCCTGATCCAAGGAGGGAATTCCTCAACTTGTTCTAAAGATAACTCAAGAGGTTAAGCTCCTCTTAACCTATATAAATAGGCTCTATGGTGGTGAAAAAGGGGAAGAATGGATAGCATGAAACCTATGATCTCATAGGAAAAACACAGTCAGTTGAAGGAGAGTGATCAGTGAAGTTGCTATCATCCAGGTTGTGGATCTTCCGAGCAAGGGTTAGACGAAGGGGACTTGACGAAGTTGTCGCATTCGCATCTACGATTGTAAGTACTACTGTCATTATTCTCATTAATATGACACGCTTGGCCTATTTCTTTCTAGTTTGTGTCTGATCTTACATGAACTTATCATTGATAGATAGATCTGTTTTCAAGATAATATCAATAGAGTAGGAAGTGGTTGTACTTTGTTTGTCTACAGGACTCAGCAAGGAGCGAGAGTTTGGAGCTCGAGTTGGAGCGTGCAGGGAAAAACGTCGATAAAGAGGTATTGCTATTCTCCTTCCTTCTCACGTATTAGTTTGTATAGATTTGAAAGGAAGTCAGTGTCCACGTTAAGCACTTTATGTCTTAGAGTTAGGGTCTATCTCTTTGAGGCAATCTACCTGTCCGCAAGGAGATTTTCCTACAATAGAAACTGGCGACTCCACTGGGGATTCGAATCAAACTTTTAGTTTTGATATTCCTCATATACCTTGTCTTACCTGATTGTTTTCAGACCTTTTTCACCCCATTTATCTGATTGCACTTGCTGATTGACTCTTTACCCCATCACACTTAGCCTGATTGCAAAATTCCATTGAAATTTTGGGTTTTTTGGACTTTTTTGTGAGCTTTAGGACTCCATCACTCCCCTGACTTGTTAGCAGAGAGCTAGAACTCCCTTAATCTGCTAGACAGAGATTTATAACACTCTGGTGGCCCTTATACCAGAGCGCCAACCCTCTTTTGTCCAAAATCTCTTCAAAAATTGCAATTTTTGGAGGTCAAAACCCTATTTTTTGACTTGCTGAGTTCTTTTGTGATTAAATTATTCTTCCTTTGACCTTTGACATGCTTCATCTTGAGAAGTAAACATCTTTTTTCTCATATTTTATGCCCTTCTTCATTCTTTTTGAGTTTTTGTTGTTGAGAGCTTGAAATCAATCCCTTGCTTTCTTCTCTGCTATCCGACTGAGCGGGAACTCTAGTGAAGGACATTTGAAGTCTGTAACTCTTCTCATTTGGTTCTTTGAGGTCTCTTTCCCTTTCCTTTTGAATTTTTGGTTTTCTTTCTCTTGTTTGATTGCAAAAGGGTGTGTTGTTTGTGCGAAATCTACGTTTTCTTGTCCGAATCTCCTTGATCTGAAAGGGTAGTTGGCATGACAAGTTTTTCATTAAATCGATCATCATTCACATGCAAATGAAAAAAGTACATCGTAATGATTAGTTTGCATATTAGTTTGCATTTCTGAAATGTTGTAGCATCATATTCGATTTGATTGAGAACAAAATTGATTGGGGGCATTCCTTATCAAGTGTTTGATAGTGAAAATGACTCTTCCTCTTTCCCTTAAATAGGTATTCATTGAAAAGAAATCATTGCTTATCATATTCATGCATATTTTTGGGAATTGAGTCATCATCCCATCAGTTTCACTTTTGTACACCCTCTGAGTAAACAACAACCATTAAAATCAAGGCTTAATTAAATTTAACAGACTTTTTACATCTTTGTTAGCAAACCTGCATTAGTTTAAGGTGTAGGGCTTTGGAATAGGTTGAAAGGATAACTTTCCAAAGATATCAAAAAAACTTGGTATATTGTGATAGGGAGAGTAAAATCCAATTGTCGTATTAGTCTGCCTGGAATCCCCCTCTCACACAGGGGTTACGCACGAGGTCGCATTCGGGTGAGTTACGGAGATTATCCCTCCGTGGTTCAACTATTTGTAGTGGTCAGATCATATATTGGGGGTCACTGGAAGG
>SNQJ01S0034479.1:75493-87971 GCA_010110895.2 Picea sitchensis | reverse complement strand
AGTATCTTGATATTTATTTCAGAGAGATTTTCTATCAAGGATTTGAATTCCTTGAACTTTCCAAATACTTCATCTTTTGATTTCAAGAAGTAAACCCAAGTCTTGTGAGAATAATCATCAATAAATGACACATATTATACATACCCACTTAGAGAGGTTGATGGAATTGGCCAACATACATCTGAGTGGATGAGCTCCAAGATTCCTTATGCTTTACTGTCGCTCTTTGGGAAAGGATCCTTTATGTTATTTCCTTGTGCATGTCCTTTTCACACACCTTCATGATCAATCTTGAGTTATGGTAGACCTATAACTACCTTGCTTACATATGCTAAGGATTTGTAGTTTATATGAGCTAGTATTCTATGCCAAAGTTCACATGGACTCTCAGTGGAGTGAGTCAAGGCTCCATCTGAGTGAACTTTTAACCTATACAAGCCACCTTATTCTTTTCAAATAACAATTGCATCTTTGATGGTTTTTCCTTTAGGCTACATAAGAACTTCACCATCTATGAAAGCAACCCTAAAACCTTTCTTATCTAAAGTTGAGATAGAAAGTAAGTTCTTTGTCAAACCTGGTACATATAGTACATCCTTCATTTTCATTGGAGTCCCTGAATCAAGTTTGTAGGTGGATTCTCCCACTCCTTTGATAGGGTACTGGTAATTATATCTGAGTGTAAATTTATGGGGAAAGTTATTTTCTGTAAGGCTAGAGAGAATGTCTCTCTGACCTGTCATGTGGTTAGAAGCACCACTATCTATGAGCCAAGTATCCTCTCCAGGTGTTACAGATCCTGAGAGGGCAGAAAATAAAACATAATATTCAATCTCTTATTTAGTCATCTTCGTGGGTGGCTCATCATATTCAAATGCATGGGCATGATGTATTTTGTTATTTATCTTATTGTGTTCTTACAAGAAGATAAATAGCAATGTGCCCCATCTTATCACAATGATAGCATTGATAAGAGGAGAAATATTTTTTCTCTTCTTTGACCTTTCTGATATTTCTGGAATCTCCTTGGAGGGTGAGATTCTTTATAGGTGAATCTCCTTGGGGAGTGAGATTCGTTATGGAGGTGGGTCTCCCTTTGGAAATAGGACCTTTTATTTCCTTCTTTAGCATGAGAAGCTAGGGCTTGATATTCATCCCTTAATAGTACTACTTCTCGGTTGGCTACTCTTGCTTCTTCTTGAGCACATTCTTCCCAAAGACTATCAAATTGGAGTTTCTCCTTTCTTGCACAGATAGTTTGGATGAAGGCATTCCAAGGCCTTGTGAGACCATTTAGAGTTGTCATTATGAGTAAATATTCATCTAGGTTGTCTCCAATTGCTTCTAGCTATTCTTTAAATTGAGAAATCCCAGAGAAATAGTCATGAATGGTTTCTCCTTTTTGCATCTTTGTATTCTTGAGTTGAGTTCTTAGATTCATCTTCCAGTTGATATTCCTTCCTTCATTCATTCTAGTAAGGGCATCAAAATTTTATTTTGGATTATTCTTAGAAGACACTTGAGGGATCAAGTGGTCTTTAATAGAGTCTGCAATGATTATTTTGGCCCTAACCATATCCTTTTGGTACATTCCTTTGGTTGTGTCTTCTTCGGGTTCTGGTACATTTTCCTTTATGAATTTTGCAAGGTCATTCTCTTCAAGAATGGGTGAAATCTTGTACTTCCAGGAATGAAATTTTTCCACACCTTATAACTTGTTAACAAGCTTGGTGCTTGCACACATCTTCACCTGGAGCTAGGAAAATGACCAAAAAACGAAAGTGCTCAGAAATTAAATATAAAATTACCGAGAGATGCATTGGGATGAGGAGAGTAGGCTAGAGCTATTAGATTTCAAAATTTTCAGGTTTTACCCCTTGAAACTGGACCTGTGCAAATTTGTACTGGTACTTCTGGTACTAGTTTTGGCTTCATGGTTTTTTGGTTTTTTGGTACCAATGAAAACTAGGGTTTCACTTTCTGGAGGCTCTGACCACTGAAAAGGTGTGCTCAAGTTGTCAATGATTTCACTAGGCTAGGGTGCACTTCCCTAGATGGTTTTTAGTTAGAAAATCCCTTCCAATAAAAAACCCTAATTTTTTTGTACGACAATAGTGACATTTTTGGTTACCTAGTGAAAGGTGCTCTACTCAGTTTAGCTCTGATTCCATGTTAAATTTAGAGCTTCTATTAAGTCCTTTTCAATTTACTAGACAATAATAGCATAAGCAAGATCACTAAGAGAAACACAATCACAAGGTACACAAAATTGTATCCTGGGAAACCCTTATGGGGGACAAAACCCAACAAAAAATTCCTTAATATAGATTGCCAATACAATGTTGATCCGGATTATTTTCGGCATGAAATGAGAGTGGAGATATAATAAAGAAATGCATAGAGATATCACAGATATCCAATAAAATAACAGAAATGTATCAGAGATGCAACCATAAACACAGAGATATAATAATACATGATTTATATTAATGAAATAAATGTACAGAGACTGTAAAAATACAGAGTGAAAGACTCGCTAGAATGGTGGAAGCTTATCTCTGAGAAGAGATGTGACAGCTACTTGCATTCGCAGAAGATGATTACAATGAGGCTTTGAAGGCATTTTTACAATAAACAAGAATGTCAAAAACCATAGACATCCAAAAACCTAACCCTATGAGATGAAGTGCCAAAAGTCATGTGGGCCCCGTTTGGGTAAGTTAGTACATTAACTTTACGGGGTCGTAACTTTCGCATACGATCTCTATTTGACACGTTCAATACCTTGTTAGAAATATCTATCTAAGGACTACAACTTTGATGTGAGCAACATTGAAGGAACTTCCATGTTGCTCCCCATTTTCCCAACACATGCCGTTTAGGGCCTCAAAACGACTCTGAAAGTTCAGGACCTGAAAAACTGCTAAAAATAGTAAATTGCCAAAATTGCCAAAAAATTGTTTTGAGCTAGTTGGAAAAGGTGGGTGGCCACTGATATCCACCTGGATCAATCCTCCCTCCTTAGGAAGCAATGGTCTCCATTGCGTTGAGTGCCCAGGGGAGAGAGAAAAGTGTTTGTTGAATCTACATTTTGATGAGTTGTCTTGCCTTGTTGGAGAAGTTATGTTGCTTAGCTTGTTGAAGGTTGTCACAAACATGTCGCTGGAAGGGTTGAAAATTTTTAACTAGTTTGACTACATGAGATGCTTGTGTGCAGAAGGAATCTTTACACTTTGTTGCAATCTTGTCGACCTGGTTCTGTTGGATAGAAGGTGCTTGCGCCGAGGTTGTAGTGGTTGTAGTATCCTTATGTTCACATTTTGAACAGATTGTGAAGAAGCTGAATTTTGTAGTATGAGATACTACCTTGTGGCATTGTTTAGGTGGAACAATAGTCGGAACTACCTTTGGTATTCTATAGAGATGACTCCCTAGAGAAAAAATGACACTACGAGGTCGAGACTCATAAACAACATGGTGTTTCCACATATATGGTTGGCCCAAGAGAACATCACAGACATCCATTTTGGAAACATCACATAATACCTCATCCTTGAAGGGTTGGATGCCGTATGAAAATCGACACTGTTGGTTGACATGAAGATCTCGTCCCTAGTGAAGCCACCCGATGTTGTATGGTTGTGAGTGTGGTGTTGTTGACAATACCAACTGTTTAACGACCTCTGTTGAGATGAGGTTCTTCTTGCTTCCACTATCAACAATAAAATGCAGCGGATTCCCCTTCACCCACATCTATGAATGAAAAAGGCGCTCCCCTTCTCAGGATCGGTTGGTTCTTCTGGTTGAATTGTTGCAGTCACGAAAATAACATTGGGGCCTGCGTCGATGATCTCTCTTTTACCAGTATTTTCATAATCAGATTCTAAATCAGGGTTCGGCTTCTTGTATTTAATCTTGGCCACCAATGACTATTTTGAGCGACATTCATTGGTGTCGTGTCAGGGGAGTTTTTGGAAATCACACCATTTTCTAGTTCCCTTCTTTGTCTTCTCGTGACCCTTCTTTTCTTGTGGCTTGGACTGGTTTTCAGGAGACTATTTGTTAGGGTCGTCTTTGTCATACTTTGGTTGTTGCGGATTTGCAAACCCGAATTCTCATTTGTTCTGGTGCTTAAATTTCTTCTCGATTTTAACATCATATCGATAAGTAGCATTGAGTGATGAGATGTCTAGAAAATTCATTTCAGTTTGGATTTGTCTGTGTAGGGACCCACGGTATTTCAGAACCAATTGTCATTTGGAGTCTTTGATACCTAGCTTGGTTTGCAATGTATGGAAGGTATTGGTGAACTCTGGAACTGCTTGGCCCCTCTCTTTTTGCATTGTGATCCATCTCATGTATTGGTCCTCATAGTTGCCAACATGGTAATATTGTTTCATTACTACATCCACAAAAAAATCCCAAGTGGGCTCGACCCCATATATTTCAGACTCCTCTGTGGAAATTTTCTCCCAGTAAGTTTCCCACTAATGTTTGACATGGGGGAGAGCTTTAAGGGGTGCGGAGGTGATCTTTTCCCTGTCAGAAAAATTATGAATAGAGAAGTAACCTTCTAACAGATTTAACCATTTGTCTAGGGCATCTGCATCTATCTGACCTTCAAATACGGGAATATCAAAATTAACCTGTACCTTGAAAGGAGAGGTCCTTCCAAAGTGGTTGTTTGATGAAGATGTGCCTATTGCTATCGGCAGGCGTTGAAGGATCTGAGAAAAAATCTCCATCATTTTGTCCCTCTATCGCATGAGAGCTTTCTCAAGCAACAGATTTATAGGATCGTTTGCTCCGTCATTTTTCTTTTCTTCCGCAATGGAGGGTTTCTTGGGCGTGAGAGAGTGATTGTCTTCAAGAGAAAAAAATATCGAGACCCAACTTGCTATACTTGGACCTCGTCGGGGACATGCACTGAAAAAATGATCAAGAGCAGCTTGCTCTTATACCACTGATCTAGATTATTTTCGGCACAAAATGAGAGCAGAAATATAATAAAGAAATGCACAGAGATATCACAGATATCCAATAATATAACAGAAATGTATCATAGATGAAACCATAAACACAAAGATATAATAATACATGATTTATAATAATGAAAGAAATGTACAGAGACTGTAAAAATACAGAGTGAAAGACTCGCTAGAATGGTGGCAGCTTATCTCTGAGAAGAGATGTGACGGCTACTCGCATTCGCAAGAAGATGATTACAATGAGGCTTTGAAGGCCTTTTTACAATAAACAGGAATGTCAAAAACCCTAGACATCCAAAAACCTAACCCTAGGAGATGAAGTGCCAAAATTCATGTGGCCCTCGTTTGGGTAAGTCAGTACATCAACTTCCCGGGGTCATAACTTTTGCATACGATCTCTGTTTGATGCACTCAATACCTCGTTAGAAAGATCTATCTGAGCACTACAACTTTGATGTGAGAAACATGGAACTTCCATGTTGCTCCCCATTTTCCCAAAAAACGTGGTTTAGGGCCTCAAAACGGCTTCAGAAGTTTAGGACCCGAAAAACTACTAAAAATAGTAAATTACCAAAATTGTCAGAAAATTGTTCTGAGCCAGTTGTAAAAGGTGGGTGGCCACTGATATCCACCTGGATCAAATGCAAAGATAAAAGACCAAACCACCAAGAATATCCAAGTATGGGCAATGCACCTCTCTCTCCTTCTTCTTGGAGCTACAACTACCTCCAAAAGATGTGCACTTGTTGAGTGAATGAGTGAGTGTGAGAATGAGGCATCATCCTCTCTTATTTATACTAGCTGGGAGGAGCTAGGGTTGTGTCTCTTCACAAAGCTGGGTCGACTTCTTGAACTAGTGGTTAAAACCACTTTAATTAGTTCTAAAGGTTGACTTTACAAACAATACCATATAAATATGGTTTGACCAATCCACAAAAGGGGATTTGGTCTTATATAAAGACCGACATGATCAATCCACAAAAGGGGATTTTATCTATATAAAAATAACTCAATTATAATTAGAATATTCTTTGCAGTTACAATATTTCAACAACAAGTGTCAATTGGATATATAAAACTACGCAAGATGCAGATGGAAATGTGCAAAAGCACAAGGCGAGGTTAGTTGAAAGGTGTTTTACACAACAACCCAGAATAGATTTCAATGAAACATTTTCACTAGTTGCACAGATGGACACAATCATAACTATGTTGACCATTGTTGCGCATAATAAATGGCTTGTTTATGAAAAGGATGTAAAGTCAACATTTTTGAATGGTCATTTAGAGGAAGAAGTATATTTGGAACAACCACAAGGCTATGAGATTCCAGGACAATAAACCAAAGTATACATATTGTATAAGGCATTGTATGGATTAAATAACACTCCCAGAGCTTGGTACAGGCGCATAGATTCTAACCTCACTCAGAATGGATTTTAAAGAAGTGATTGTGAGCCAACATTGTACATCAAAGTCAATCAACAAGGTAATATGTCGATTGTTTTCTTATATGTAGATGATTTTATTTTTATAGGGGACTTTGGCATAGAAGAATTCAAGTCAGTCATGAAGGATGAGTTTGAAATGACTTATTTGGGGCTTATGAGATATTTTTTGGGCATTGAAGTTCACCAATCCAAAGATGGAATATTTATTTCACAATCTAAATATGCACATGAAATATTTAAAAGACTCAACATGATAAATTCCAAATCAACCCCAACAAGTGTCATATCAGGATTGAATTTAAGAAAGGAAGATGAAGGATCTAAAGTGGATCCCACTCCATTTAAAAGGTTGGTAGGAAGCCTTATGTATTTGATAGCAACAAGGATTAATATTATATATGGAGTGAGCATGATTTCAAGGTTCATGGAAACTCCAAAAGAATCCCATTGGAAGGAAGGTAAAACAATTATGAAATATGTGAATGGAACAAAAGACTTTGGCATTATGTATTCTACTTCAGAATATTCCAGACTTCTTGGATATACTGACATCGATTGTGGAGGCAACATAGATGATAGGAAAAGTACCTCTAGGTATACATTTCATTTTGGAACATGTATAGTGTCATGGGAATCAAGGAAGCAACCCATTACGACTCTTTCTTCAACTGAAGCTGAGAATGTCACATCTACAAGCGTAGCTTGTCAAGTTGTTTGCATGAGAAGAATGTTAAAGGATTTTCTGCAAGAACAATAGGAACCAACTACAGTGTTCTGTGATAAGAAATCTGCCATTGCATTGTCCAAGAATCATGTGTTTCACAAGAAAACCAAGCACATTGATACAAGGCATCATTTTATCAGAGAATTGGTGAATAACAAAGAAATTTTCTTATAATTTTGCAAGCCTCAAGAACAAATCATAGATATATTTACAAAATCTTTGGAAAGAGATGCATTTTAGTATATGCGCAGTTGTCTAGGAGTCTGCACAGTCGCAGATATTTGATAGTTCTTGTCAATTTAAGTTTTTTGATGTAAATTTTGTGTCTTGTAATTCCCACCTACTTATAATTAATGGGGAGTGTTGGAGATATTAATTATAAGTCATGAACTTTACGTCTATGCCGACCAAGTCTATCACGGCAAGCAAGAGTGTTATTAATGAGTTGGTCTTTAATCTTTCTCGAGCCCTGTTAATCAGATAGAGTTAGTCAAAATGTATTGTCGTCTTAAATGTTTGATTCGGTTAGCTTCTACAGTAAGTCTCATTCTTAGTCTTTATATTTTTGAGTTTGTATATAAACAACATATAGTTGATAGTTAGTAAGCAACATCAGCTATGTAGGGAGTTAGAGAATTTTGAGAGAACAAGCTCTGTTTCTGAAAGTCTGCAGAAGTTGTTGGAGCCGAAGCTCTGCATAGTTTTGTATTTTGTAACAGCACGTAGCATCCAAGTTTGTAATGCATTAAGTATTTGTGTGTTGGTATATTTATGAGTTGCACCCATGAATGATTTAAGTTCTGAGTTCTTGTGTATGAAAACACTTTGAAAATATTTTCTCTTTGTATCTGTGCAAGCTTAAGTAGGTTTATATGTTCTTGAATCTGCACTAAAATCATATATGTGAGCTTATATGYTAAGAGTAGAATAGTGCTAATTTTATTKCTTTATCATTGTTATCATAACAACATGAAGTATACAACACAATTTTGGAACTGTGTGGTAAGTTATGAGAGCTCAGGGACGAAGCTTTTCATTGTGCAGTCTTTGTAACTACACTGTACAGAGTGGGTTTGTGTGTACTAGATCCGATATCATCTCTTTATGGGGGAGAAATTGATTGCACTGACCAAAGGTCGAACTTGCACTAGTTTTTCAATGAGGGTTTGAATCGACAACAATTTTCCTTGGATGGGTGTCTAGAGATTTATGTCGGGATCCCACGCCTCTTACGAAGATTTGATGGTATGACCAAACTCACCTACAAAATTGTGAGTATAAATAAAACAAAAACCCACATCATCACCACGAACCGTGAAATTAACATAAACATGAAATTGCATACCATTGAATCCAAGAAGAAATGGAAAATCAATGAGATAAAAAAAAATACAAGTTTGATAATCACCCACACAACGATATGTAGAGTTTATTATTTACATGGAAGGTATTGGAATGTTCCCCTCCTACAACATTATATGTGTAACATGAAACAAAAAATGTTACAGAAGGATAAATATTGTGGCGTCGATTTTAAGCAAGTTTACGAGATTTATATTTTTAAATATTATTATTCATTTTAATATGGAAGGATCGCATATATCAAACTATATGAATATAATGCCATGAGTCAATACAATTAGTGGAATTGTTGTGCGATGCTGATAAATAAAGATATCATTCTTGATATCATAAAGGAATTCATAGCATATCCACCCCTTACGCATTTTCTCGTGGTGAACTTGTATCCATCTATGATGCTAAAAATTTTAATTTCACTTTCAAGTACTAAACAATATGTCTCCTATAATCCCAGTCAATTATATTCATTTATAGTTAGCTTTTAATGGCACCTGTTTCTTAACTCTCATAAAATTAATTGTGCTCAAGCAACTAGAGTGTAAAATGTGGTGTGTACCTGCACAAGATATCTAGCTAGTAGAAGAACGAACACAACTTGAAAAGGGAAGAAGATGAGAGAAAAATTGGAGAGAAAATAATGAGAATTGTATTAACCAAATGAATGAATGATAAAAATACACATGATATACTCAGTATAGCTCAACTAATGTGCCATAATGGTGGTATAGAGAGATCTGGACACACACGAGAAGTTACGGGAGTTAACTGTCACCTAGTCCTAGTCAACTAGTCATGTAGTCTTCAGTTAACTAGACATACATGAGTTAAATGAGAAGGATATCAAGCATGCAAAATGAATGTGCCTTCCTAGTTATGATATAAAGGTAAGTGTGCATTACTAGTGATTATCTCAAGGTTACTTGGTGATAAAATGAAATTTTCCCTGAATGATTCCACTATGTTAGTCAATTGAAGAGAATATTCTCCTAGAATGTAGGAAAGGTTCCTAAAAAATAGGAGACCCTCAATAATGACTAATAAACATAGGAAAATATGAAAAAAATATCCTAGGTGTGTGTAATATCTCCAACACCTCCCATGAACACTAATATGGGGTAGTGAGGAATGGGTACCAACAACAAAGGCCATGTTAGGTACCCATGAACAATGCAACTAATGAACACTGAAATAAAGTGAGGAAATAGGGAAAACCTCATGGGAAAAACACCCCTCGAGGTACAATGCATCAAAAGAAGAAAAGATAGTCACTAAGAAACTATGTCCTTCACTCCAAGACGATCGCATAGAGAGTGAAACTTTTTCTTAGTGAAAGTCTTGGTGAAGATGTCAATAGTCTATTTAGAGGAAGGAAAAAAATGCAGGTCAATGATCCTCTTATGGAATAGATCTCTGATGTAGTGCATATGGATCTGGATATGATTTGTATTCTATCGCTGCACTAGGTCTCTACAAAACTTGAGAGTACTTTGGTTGTCACACCAATGACAATAGAGCAAACTTGGCTACTCCTCTATAATCAAACTTGGCTAAAAATAGAGCAATAGTAGACTACTTCTTGCTCGACCAATAGATAAGCCCTGAACCCAAACTAAGAGTGTATCCGGATGTGGACTTGTGATCAATGTTGTCTCCTGTCTAGTTAGAATATGTGAATCCTATGAAATCCAATGCATAGCTTGATGCATAATGAATCCCATAGTTGATGGTGCCCCGAACATACCAAAGGATACAATTTGCATCCTTCCAGTGTAAATAATGCAACTCCCACATGTACCTGGAGACTACTCCCACTACATATGATAAGTCTAGTCGGGTGTGCGAGAGATACAACAAACTCCCCATAAGTATTCTATACAAATTGTTTTCAACCAGTGGAGTGTCCTTGCCATCCTCAAGTCTTACCCCAGATAGGAAGGGTGTAGGGAAAAACTTGCAGTATGTCATGTGAAATCTCTCCATGAGATCACAAGCATACTTGGCTTGAGATAGCTTGATGCCTGAAGCATCCTGACTAATCTCGAGACCAAGGAAGTAATGGAGTGGACCCATGTTCATCATCAAAACCCTAGCATGCAGAATCCCCTTCACTGCAAATATCGATGAATTCGAGCAGCCAGGTATCAAAATATCATCCACATAAAGAACTAGAATCAGAAGTGAATCGGTAGTCCTGAGCATGTAAACATTTGGATCAGATTTGCATCTCACAAAATTATGGGATAACAGGTTGGATTCCATCTTGGCGTACCATGCTCTTGGTGATTTCTTGAGGCCATAGAGAGACTTTGTGAGCCTGCAAACCAAAGATGAATCATGTATGAAGCTAGGTGACTTCTCCATGCAAATCTCCTCTAAGAGATCTCCATGAAGAAATGCAGTATTCACATCCATCTGATGGAATTCCCATCCTCTAGTTGTCGCAATAGCAAGGGCTAAATGAATGGAGTTCATATTCGCTACTAGAGAGAATATCTCATCGTATTCTATGCCATGAATCTGTTGAAAGACTTTGGTAACTAGTCTTGCCTTATATCTTCTCTCCTGACCATCTGTTGCACTCTTGGTCCTATAGAACCATATGCATCTGACAAGATTCCTTCCTAAAGGAAGCCGAACCATATCCCAAGTCTGGTTCTTGAGGAGGGAGTTGTACTCCTCCTGCATGGTTGATTCCCAAAAGGTATTCCTCATAGCCTCGCCATAGGTTTGCAGATATGAAGAATGAGCCACATAACAGTGCATAGGAAACATGGGATTCGTGGTTGTAAGTACATGAGGAGGCTCCTGGAACTAAGATTGAATCCTTCTGAGATCCATTGGATCCCCAACAAGATCTCATGCATCCTGAAGAGTGGTTTGTTCCCACTTGGGCCTCTTCTCTGGCTCCTCATCTGTCTATACTGACTCTACATATGCATGTTTTGAATCCTATGACTATGTATCAGAACTCATATCTGAATTAGAGTTTGAATGTGTAGACTCATCATATCAAACTGGTTGAAGGAAAAAAGTACCTGCATGCGACTCATGTGGACCATGCGAGAGACTTTCCTCAAATTGAAAATTGTGCTCAATAATGAGTTGGTATGTAGAGGGATCAATGAGTCTATCCCTTCACACCATTTCGATATTCAACAAATATACATGAATTATTCTATGGATCGAGTTCTTTCCTCTTTACAGAGGGAATTTGGGCCCATGCATGTGAGTTGAATACACAGAAATGGATGACTTATGGTTTGGTGTCACTCCAAGCCTCGAAAGGAGTCATGTCCTTAACAGATCTGTGAGCGAATCTGTTTTGAATGTGATTGTCACAGTTAAGTGCCTCAGTCCAAAGCTTGGGAGGAAATTCATTTGCATGTAGATTACAGTTGGCCATCTCTTTGAGAGATCTGATTTTCCGCTCATCAACCCAATTATGTTGTGGAGTATATGTTATTGTGTGCTACAATTGTATCCCAACCTCAAGACAAATATTTTGAACATATTTATTTACGTACACCCCCCCATTATCTGTACAGGGGGATTTGATCTTTCTCCTTGATTGAGTCTCAACGAGTGCTTTGAACTCTTTGAGATGCTCAAAGACCTCAGACTATTTCCTAAGAAAACATACCTAAGTATAACGTGAGTAATCATCCAAAAATGTGAGCACGTACATTGACTTGTTGATGGATGGATGAAGGAATGGACCCATGAGATCACTGTGAATCAGATCTAGCAGAGAGGAGGCCCTATGAGCCTTCCCTTTCTGGATATTCTCTTGAGGGTGCTTTCCAAGAACACATCCTTCGCAAACCCCTTTGGAAAAGTGGATATCAGGTAATCCGGTGACCATCCCTTTCTTTCTAAGTTGTTGCATGTACCTGAAGTTTAGGTGACCAAACCTCTCGTGCCATAATCATCTTGTGTAACTAGTATAGATGAAT
>SNQJ01S0034479.1:56042-75483 GCA_010110895.2 Picea sitchensis | reverse complement strand
TCTCACTGCAAGTTGTGTATATACGCTTTGTTTGCTTGAACAGTCGTGTACACCTCTTTTCCTTTACTGTTTGCTTGGTCTGGTGTTTGTTGGGTGGGATTTGATGCTTGTTGAGCCTTCTTCGGTCTCTGTAGTGACTGTTGAGTGCCTATGGGATGACAAGAAACCCTCTTTTGGTTGAATTTCTGGGTGGAGTCTTTCTCTTCATCTTTTCATTTTTATTGTCCTTGCATATTGGGCTGGGTGTTTTATTGCTTGGTATCCTTCTTGAGTTATCTATTTTTTATACACAGTAGGGTTATATATCAAGTTACTTTTCAATCCATACATTTTCAGTTTTGATATATTGAAAATACAAAAAAATAAGCATTTTTCATTGCTTGGAATTTTTGTCTTTCGAATCTTTATCGTTAGCTTAGTACATATAGTGAAAGATTCCATCTTTACTTCTGAATTGCAGAGTTGAATTTGAAAATTGCATTAGTTTTTAAAAAGCATATCATTCATCGAAAGTTAAAGTTAGGATTTTGCATTACTTTCATATTTACTTTTCTTGCAGAGTCATAACACCATGAGTTTCACTACCATACCTTTTTGAGTAATCATGGCCATAAAATCAACGTTATAATTTAAAATTTATTAGTAACAATTTTATTTTCTAGGGTGCACAAACTAGCCTAGGATTTAATGCCTTGGAATAGGATTTTGTGAGTAAACTTCTCCAAGAAAATTAAATCAACATATGTGTCTGAGTCATGGAGTGGATAAATCCATTGTATAATTGGTAAGATCAGGGGGCTCCGCTCACACTGGAATTAATCACAAGGTCGCACGAAGTCGGTTGAAGGGATATCCCTCAGATATCTTCCTAGCGTCAGAGATATTTCTGGGGATCTATTCATATATGGGGATCTTATTAGTGCCCTTACCTCCATGAGAGGCGGTGCTTTCAAGGTTTCGGGCTTTGCTACCCTGCCCATATGGTGGACCTGACTTATGACTGCTTGCATGTGCATCGATTATATAGTGGTTTATTAGTTGCTTGACTTACGTGTATCATAGGTTACTTGCAGGGGTTATTTTGCAAGTATCTTGGGTCAGATAAGGGTCGGATAGCACACAGCCTTTATGGAGGATTACCTCTCCGAGGGGATCTGACTGACTGGTTGTTAACCCCACGAGGGCCCTTATAACTGATTTTGTTACCTCCAATCTTTAGCAGGGAGTCTCAATCCCCTCTTGGGAGAGACATACCTTCTTTAGGGAGGGAGGCCACTCATCCACTTTACCCCGTTTGCATGCGTATTGGTCGTTTGACTTTTGGTATTCTCTTTGACTACTAGTCGACCTTAGGAGTCTATACTAAGTTTTCATTATAATGGATAGTGGAGTTCCTTTTGCTCCCTCATTTACCGCTACCCACCTTATGATGCCTACTCATTTCATGGGGATGAATCTTTCTGCTTTTCATAATGGTATGCAGAACTATGATACTCAGTCTGCGCCTTGGGCTTCTAGCCATTTTTCTGTTGATATGCCTTCACCCATGCAATCCTCTCCCTGGTCCACTTATATGAATCCTAGCATTGGATTTGGGGGCACCATGACCCCAATTCCTATGTCTTCATTTGATACGAGTCATGTCCCTCAACCAGCTTTCACGACGAGAGGTTGGAACCTCCCCTCTTACAGATCCAGTCCTAGTTATGCTCCTTCAGGAGCCAATACTCAAATGGGTGCTTATAATACTTATTACATTACATCCATGTATCCTTCAGCCACCATGTCGGTTCCTTCGAACAATTTTCCCATGACAGGTCCTCATTTATCCCCGAGTATTTCATACGGGGAGAATCAGTTTTACAGTTTAGGCTACCCTCTTTATGGATCCCCTTCACAAGGGGGCAACATATATCCTCACTCGAAAAAATCTTATCATACTTCTACATTTTCACAGACTTCGGTGATGATGCTCGTACAAGCCTCTTCAGACCAATTCGACGAAGGATACTACCTTTCTGGACAGGGACAGGGGGAAAACCATGACCCTTCCTGGCCTGCAATGTTTCAAAGCCAATCTTTCCCTATACCTTGGAATCAAATGCCACCACTCACTTCTAGTCCAGTCACTGTCAGTCATACTGGAGCTCCATCACCAACCTCTTCTAGTAATGTTGGAGATGAGTCAACAACCTCTAAGAGTCATGTTGATAACCCAAACCCAAACACTGCTAGTTATGTTGGGGGCACCACTTTAGTCACCACGAGTGTTATCAATTTCACGTCTCCGGCCTCTGTACATCATGTAGGAGATTATTCTCTCGCCTCTGCCTGTTTCATTGAAAGCATGTCACCAGCCATTGTGAATAAATTTGGGGGCATTGAGAAGCCACGACGCCTCAAACATAAGCCTAAATTCTTTTGCAGAAATTGTGAAGGAGAACACCTTACTCGCCTGTGTCCATCCACTGTTGAGATATCATAATCCTGGGGCTCGCTCAAGGGCCCTTCATATTCTGAGGCATCTGTGGTTTCCCCACACCCTGTTCCTCCTTTGATTGACGCGGTGCTCATGCCACTGCATCTCCTTCCTGACCTCACCCCTCTTATCGAGGGTGATGTGTATCCTATCTCTGTTATCATGCATCCTCTTCAACGTAGTATTGAAGAAGTGGTCATACCAGTGAAATCTTTGGCCAATCCTACTCTCCTTGTAGAGGGTGATGCATGTTTCAACCATGTCATCAGCATTCCTGATCCCGCACCTTCTGAATGGGAGAGGTTTATTCTCTCCCCGAGTGCTCTCCCTCCAATTCCTGAGGAAGTTCCCTTCTATTGGGATGGCCTTGTAGGGTACCCCATTCCCCCACCTATGTCTTTTCCTGTGAGAGACATTATCCGGTCTATCACAGAAACTATGTACCCCGTTAGTGCTTTATTCTCCTCCACTTGGAGAGATTTGGGTTTCCCCAAGCTTATGTCAGCTATTCGTAAGATACCAACATTTCACAGAAGTCCAGCACGGGAGCCTTGGCCTCCCCCTAGACTTGCCGCCTAGAATCTCCTAAACGAGTTTAATTTAAGCTATTTTTCGACAAGTCTAAAAATGCGAAAAGATTGTCGAGTGATTTGTCCCTTTCAAACTCGTTAAATTGGACTTGAAAGGTCATGAGTCTTAGTTAATCTCTTTTCCGACTCATTATCAAAAAGTGAAAAGATATCCGAGTGAACTTGTATTTTTCACACTCGTAAATTGGTTTTGAAAAGACATCTATTTGGCACAAGTTTATCCCTTTTTCACACCAAGTAGACTAAAAGACATAAAAAATGACAATTTTTGGCATTAAGTTGTGATTGCATCTCATGCCCTTGCTTGCAGTATTGAGCCTATAGTCGGTTCTCGCTTTGCGTTATAAATCGTTTGCCTCAGTAGTTTTTCATCCTCAACCAAGTAGAGCCTTGTTTATATCCTTCATAATTTGACACCCTATACCTAGGAGGGAACATTCCCTCAAGTGTCCATCTCCCACATGCATTTCCCTGCATTAAGCATAGGTATGTTCCACTGGTGGAACTAGTTTTTCTTACTTGCGACACTTGTTTCCTCCTCTGTATCATAGCATTCATTTGTCTATGAAAAAACAAAAAAAAAGACGGGCGAGAAGGGAGTATTATCTTATATCGGCAACAGTTGTCTCTCCTTTGAATAGAGCACAAAGTTATTTAAGTCCATTCATCATCATAATTTTGGGATTAGCATGGACTTAGGAAGTTGAGCTCGTTACAGAGTCTTCTCTACCAACTGGTTAATCTTTCGGTCCCTATAGATAATTTCATCGATGCCTCCTGCATCTTATGGTTTCATCATCAGGGCTTTGTTGTCAGATTCCTCCATATGTCTCATGCTCTTTTTCAAAGGAATTCTATCAACCTATGTCAGCCACTCCTCAGAACTCTTGACTTTCCATGTCGGCCATACCCTCAGTTTGTCTTAGAATCACATGATACTATAGTCCTATCATGCACCCTATCCCTACTTTCATCATTGGTAGGTAACCTTGAACCCAGCAATCAACATTTTGTCATTGGTTGTTGACTGCGTGATTTCCCTCGTTTTTTACGATAAGACATCTATTCACACATTGGGATTTGTGCAGTGTCTTGGATTCCATTAGCCTTATTGGTGGTTTCCTCGCCTTTGTCAGTAGTTTTCATCATTGGATACTATTCATAAGGTCTTTTTTGTGTACCGCTTGCACTTAGCACACGCGAAAGACGCACAAGGTCATTGGTTCGTGAACATGTTCTTCATCTGATTTCCAACAAATCATGAAGCTCCTTCTTTGTACCTCGTGATGATTGATGAGAGATGCCTTAATTCTCTCCTTTCAGCGAGTCTCTTTCCATTGACTTTAGCCCATCTATTATGGAAACGGAGCCTAGAGTCTTATGAGTACCTTGAGGCTTGCAATCATTAGTGGCAAGCTCTCTCGCCATCGACAGTTGGGAATACATCAATGTATCCTGATCGATGGATTCTTCAGGTGTTTGACACCAGCTCCTTTATTCAGACTTGTAACAATGTACTCGATGCCTTGATACCTACTTTCATTATCGGTAGGTTGTTTCACATTTGTTAACGATATACCTCAATGACTGGTAATCAAATGATGTCTCATTGTGTTTGACCTCAACTCCTTTATTCACATGATGTAGACTTGCACCTTTGGCGGATTGTGTAGAAGACTTGAAGACATCACTATGTGGTTGTAGATTTCCTGAGTTGTTGCTTCCTTTTCATTGGACCAATACCTATATGACTTCAGTGATCATGGGAGATCAGATTGTACTCCATGGTATACATATATCTTTAGCTTGATTTTTTAGACTAGTTCTACTGGGTTGTGTTCGTGACTATGACATCTTTTGGCATGTAATCGCATTTGTATTTGCCTATTCATGGCCACGGACACTTATTTGGTATATTTTTCACATGGATCTGCAGTGTAATTTTTGGCAGCATGCAAAGTTAGTGCAAAATGTAATGAGAAACTGAGTTCGTCAAGTTGGTCCCCTACCAGTTCACTTCTGGGTTATTTATAATGTATTTCATCCATCGCAGATACTCCTCTAACCTCACACATTAGGGGGCATCTGTTAGAGCAAGATTTGTCTCACCCTATGCAATCTTGCAGAGAGGGCCTTATTCCATTTCCCTATGCAGACTCACTTTCCCTGATTGATAAATCCAGAGACAAAAATACAATTTTTTCCACTTATACGCATCTTGCACACTATATAGCAAGCGTATACTCAGGTTTCTCCACTACAGCCCGTGTACATCGATATTTGTGCCATAAAATCAAAATTAAATGTATGGTTTCCATGTCACGATAGGAGATATCTGATCCTTGGCCTTCCATATACTGGAAACGTTCCGACTCAACCCTTTAGTTCCATTTTGAAGGCTATAAGTGGGCCAATTCTGAGTTATGGAAAAGGAGAAAGAATTCAACTTTGAGAGCAAAGTTACTCTAGAGAAATTATTACTTCATATTGAGTCTGCATCCCTTTGTCCTTTAAGTTTGAACACAATGTTCATCCCCCAAGCTCTTCCCTTATTGATGGAGAACCTCATTGTCTCCCTTCTATGAGCTTGCCTTTGGTGGAGAATTGAAGTGGTGGAGGCCCAGCTGGAAGGAACTTGATTTCTTGGTTCCGAACCATACCGACACGGAACTCTGTAATATTTTCACTTATGTTGATCATTTATTTATAGAAATACTCTCTTCCTGTCCAATTGATATCTTTCAAATATATGAGTTATTATCCATGGGCATGTTTGTTTTGTATATTAATGGATTATGTTATCTAATGTGATAACCTTTTATATTATCACTAGATGTTTGCTTTGCTTGTTTGTTGAGAACTTGTTGTGGGTATAAAGATTTGGGTCAAAGTGCTCAATAGTGGACATCATCAAACATCTGGATGAGGTAGGTCCATTTCTTATCTCGCTTGCACATTAGTTTATATAGAATTTTTTGGGGATAGAGTTGATTTCTGTAGTCATATCCGTCTGTTGTGGTTTACCCTAGCCATAGAGAGATTTTCCATGTAACAATGTGCATGCAAAGGGCTCTGTAAGCCTCGTCCATTCTATTGAGGTATTTGGATTTTTTAATTTATAATGTACATTCTATTTCCATAGCCATGGTCAACCTGTACAATCCTCAACCTTTGAGCAAAATCTCCATCTTTTTATTCCATTCAAAGTAGTTGTACAAGGTGAGAATTGCAGACGAAGAAGATTCCATTCTTCACGTGTTCTTCAATTTTTAGTACCTACAAATACAAATGTTGGTGCATATTTCTCCTATAAGCCTATGAGATTTGATACCATGTAAAATTTGGTTAGTACATGTACAAGATATCTATCTAGCAGAAGAAGGAACACAACTTGCAAAGGTAAGAAGAAGAGAGAAAAGAATGAGAATTGTATTAACCAAATGAATGAATGATAAAAATACACATGATATACTCTTTATAGCTCAACTAATGCACCATAGGGGTGGTCTAGAGATAATTGGACACATTCAGGAAGTTACGAGAATTAACTGTTGTTAAAATTTTGCTTAAGCGGTTAAGTGTATTTAGTATTCTTTAACTTTAAACTATTAAATCAATAACTACATGCATAAGGATCATTGAAACAAAGACATCCACAGTATACACAATATTTATCCTCGGAAACCCTCTTGGGGGAGAAAACCCAAAAAATCTTCTTCAATATAGATTCATCAACAAGTACAATGTCTCTCTCAAGAGAGATCTCACCAAATAGAAGATAATTAGAAGATAGACCAGAAACCCTAACCAGAATAGGGTATTGCACCACCAAACCAAGATAGTCCTCCAAGAGATAACCAAAACCCTTCACCAAAACACCCTTACTCTGTCATTGTGTCTCCTCCTCATACTTGCGCACATTTCTTTGTGAGAGTTCACTTGTGTTGTGTGTTCTTCAAGTGAGGTGCCTAGCCTCTTATAAATACAAGTTGAGCCACCCTTTAATTAGGTCAGGTCTGACTTGTATACTTTACCATTTCTAATTTACATTTGACTTTTACAAAGGCACAATATGGCCGACTTTTACAAAGTCAAAATAGGGTTGACTTTGCAAATACAACATAATATTATTATTTAGGGTTTTGACTTGGTATAATACAATATTGATACAATAATAATATCTTATGAAGCTACTCAAACTTCAACACTCCCTCTTAGCAAGGAAGATATTCTTCTAGCATGATCACCACGACTTMTAGACTTTTGTACACTTGACCATTGACTTGTTGACTTCCCACGAATCTATATTGAAGAATTTTGTAACCACGTTAACATCCAGGGTCTCATCATCCTTTCTGGATTTATGTCATCATGGGSCTTCAACTTGCCAACTCACACAGAATCTAGCATATAGTTCATAAAKAACTAGTAGCTCGTCATCTCACACAAAMTCTGACATCTAGTTCATAAAGAACTAGTAACTTGTCATCTCACACAAAATCTCACATCTAGTTCATAAATAAATAGTAACTTGCTAGCTCACACAAAATCTGGAATCTAGTTCATAAAGAACTAGTAACTCGTCAGCTCACACTGAATCTGACATCTAGTTTATAAAGAACTAGTAACCTCTTGTTGGCACACCAGGAAACCGGTCCACAGTGACCAGGAATCTAATCACAAGGATTATGGGATGTAGTGCGCAAACACTACCCATCTAACCCAAGGCTAGGAAACACCTCCAACCACAAAGGTTGGCCCTCCATCTTGAAAAGATGGGAAACTCTTCAACCCCGAAGGCTCGACATATGTTGACCTTGTGCGAGGTCATGTTGACTGGTGCCACATTCAGTAACGTGCACATGAATGACTACCCGCTGCTACTTCCACATGCTGATGATGATTCCCTGGAATCACATCTGTAACCCATCACTCCCTCTTACTAGAGAAGTCCTTCTAGACTACACCAAGCTTGTCTTTGAAGTACACAAACTTCACTCTTGATAGAGGCTTAGTCAACACGTCTACTATATTCTCATATGTAGCGACATAATGGAGCTTCACTACTCCCTTCTGCACCATATATTTGATATAATGGTACCTAATATCGATATGGTTGGACTTGTCATGAAACATCGAGTTCTCTGTCAACTTCACACAAATTTCTTTGTCACACCAGATATAAGTCGCCTCTAACTCTATATCAAACAATCATGCAAGCAACTTCTGAAGCCACACTGCTTCGCTGCTAGTTGAACATGCTACTATGTACTCTACCTCGACCATATTGAGAACCACACTCGTTTGCTTCTTGCTAAACCATGAGATCATAGTTGATCCCAAACTGAAGCAACATCAGGAAACTATCAATTCTACCATACCATGCCCTGGGTGATTTCTTTAATCCATACAAGGATTTCTTCAATATGCACACATGTGTCTGACTGTCATGTGTCTCGAAACCTTGTGGCTACTCCACATACACTTCCTTTTCTATTACACTATTTAGAAAAAAATTCTTCATGTCCATCTGGTGTACCTTCCACTTCATTATTGTAGCTATCACAAGTATATCTCTAATTGACGTGTATCTCGCCATAGAATTAAATGTCTACTCATAATCTATTCCTTATTTTTGAAAGAAACCATGTGACATGAACCTTTCCTTGTACTTATCGATACCGACATCTGTTGAATGCTTCATCTTGTAAATCCACTTGGAACTTTCCATTGTCTTCTCTTTCGTTCTCAGAACCACATACCAAACATCATTCTTTATAATGCACTGCTACTCTTCAATCATGGCATCCTTCCATTATTTCTTCTTTGTAGCCTCTTCATAACTGGTAGGCTCAGCATCAATAATGTCACTTAGCAATGCCACATAACTAGAGTATGGTTGTGGTCTCTTGATTTCTCTGAAGGATCCATCTGTAGCACCATACTTCTCTGCATCCTGAATAATTTATCGATCCCAAGTTGGTCTTCTCTTCTTAGTATTCATCTCTCAGGATGAATCTGCAGGTCTTTTTGGTTCTTCCATATCATGATCTTCTAGTACAACATCATCGCCTGCATCTATATCTGCAACTCTGGGAGCTTCAAGTTCCTCATCATGGACCTCATCTGAATGATTCTATCTCTATCTACTAAAATTTGTATCTTCATCGAAGGTGACATCTCTGCTAGTCTCAATCTATTGGTGATGAAGGATGTAAACTATGTATGCCTTCAATGTCTCACTGTATCCAACAAATATACCCTTCTTTCCTGAAGGGTCCAACTTCGATCTCTTATCCTTGGGGACATGCACATATACTGGGAAGCAAAATATCCTTAGGTGGTTTACCTCTGTCTGTTCACCTATAAACATTTATTTTGGTCGCTTTCTCCCAAGTACATAGTCGAGACTTTTGTTCTGCACATATACAATGGTCTTGGCAGCTTCTGCCAACAAATGCATTAGTAATTATTGATCATGAATCATCACCTGTATTGCTTCCATGATCGTTTGGTTTTTTCTTTCTACCACACCATTCTTTTGAGGATTGTAGGGAGTAGAGAGATCACTCTTAATCACAACTTCCTTGAAGAATGCCTTGAATTCATCTGATGTGAAATATACTCCATTATCTGACCTTAATATATTTATCTTCTTTTCTGAAAGGTTTTCAACAAGTGCCTTGAATTATTTGAACTTGTTGAATACTTCACTTTTAGCTTTAAAAAAATAAATCCAAGTTTTACGTAAGAAATCATCAATAAATGAAACATAATAGACATACTCGCTAAGTGAATTCGCTGACATTATTCCACACACATCTAAATGTACAATGTCCAAGGCTCCTTTGGCTTTTCTATCATTTCTTGGAAATGGTTTCTTCATGTACTTTCCTTGTGTGCATCCCTTGCATATTCCTTCATGATTGACTTGGATTTCAGGTAAACCTGTCACCATATTTCTCACGATCGATAGTGCTTTGTAATGTATGTGAGAAAATATTCTATTCCATATCTCACTCACAATAACTGTGATGTGTACTAATGTTGAATTTGAATGTCCCTTAAATTTGTATAGACCTCCTTCTTGAACACCAATCACCACAGCATCATCAATAGACTTTCCTCTTGGCCACATGAGAACTTCACCATCAATAAAAGAAACTTTGAATCATTTATCATCCAAAGCTTAGATGGAAAGGAGATTCTTCTTCACACCAGGTGCATACAAAACATACTTCATCTTCATAGGTTTTCTTTTGATCAGGTTCATCATCTTTTGTGACATGAACATGATGTATTTTATACTTTCCTTTTATGACCTGATCTTTTGAGCGGGGAAAAATTATTGAAATGTGTCCCATCTTCTGAAAGATGTAGCATCTGTAATTTGAGTAATCCTTTTTAAACTTTTGTGTCTTTTGTAACCTGTGAGGCTTCTTGTGTGAGTGAACCTCTTTCTTGCTCTTTCCTTTTCTTGCATGTTCTTCTAGAGCTTGATTTTCCTCATTGCCTAGTTTCTCTTCTCTTGTTTCCAATCTAGCTTCTTCCTTAGTGCAATCCTCCCATACTTTGCTAAAATTTGCTAGTTTTCTTCTTGAACAAATTCCTTGAATGAATGATTCCCAAGATCTGGGGAGACCATTCAATCTATTCATTACCAATTCAACTTCTTTGACTGTGTCTCCAATGGCTTCAAGTTGTTCTTTGATTTGAGATACCCTTGTGAAGTAGGATTGAATGGTTTCTAAAATTTTCATCTTCACACTCTTGAGTTGTGTCCTCAACATCGTCTTTTAGTTGATATTCTTGCCTTCATATAATCGGGATAGGGCATCAAAAAGTTTCTTGGGAGTTGTCAATGATGAGACATGAGGGATCAAATGATCCTTGATAAAATCAACAATGATTCTTTTTTCCTTAACGAGGTTATTTTCGTAATTTTCCTTGGCCTCATCTTCCTCTGGTTCTGGAACTTCTGCTTTGACGAAATATTCTAGATCATTCTCTTCTAGAATGAGCATCACTCTATACTTCCATGCTCGGAAGTTATCAATGCCCTCAAGCTTCTCATCAATCTTAGTGTTGGGGATACATCTTATCTTTGAACAATAAGAAAATAGAAACTTTTCAAAGAAAGGTTTTGAACTTACCAAAGAGTTTGTTATGCCAAATTGAACTGTTCTAGCTTCAATATGCAGCTTCAAAGACATCTTGATCTAGAGTTTATGAGGAAACCCTAATTTTTCAACTTGAGAATTTTGGAATTATGATCCAGGGAATAGGTGCACCCTCCTTAGGAGAATTTCTTGATGGATTTATCTTGAACAACATCCTTCAGAAAGAGGGTGACGTCATCACCTAGGGTTTTATGCAGAAATCCTAATTTCCAAAAATTGCAAAAAGACTGCAAAATTGGTCCAAGGAAAAGATGTGCTAGGGCTAGTAGAGTCTTCCTATGGTCTTTATTTCCCTAGCGAGTTCTTCTAGACTGTGAAAATGGATTCTTCCAAGCCCCCTCTGATACCATGTTAAAATTTTGGTTAAGAAGTTAAGTGTATTCGGTATTCTTTAACTTTAAACTATTAAATCAATAATTGCATGCATAAGGATCACTGAAAGAAATACATCCATAGTATACACAAGATTTATCCTTGGAAACCCTCTTGGGGGAGAAAACCAAACAAAGCTTCTTCAATATAGATTCATCAACAAGTACAGTGTCTCTATCAAGAGAGATCTCACCAAACAGAATATAATCAGAAGATAGACCAGAAACCCTGACCAGAATAGGGTAGCACACCACCTGACCAAGATAGTCCTCCAAGAGATAACCAAAACCCTTCACCAAAACACCCTTACTTTGTAGTTGTGTCTCCTCCTCATACTTGTACACGTTTCCTTGTGAGAGAGAACTTGTGTTGTGTGTTATTCAAGTGAGGTTCCTAGCCTCTTATAAATACAAGTTGAGCCACCATTTAATTAGGTCAGGGTCAACTTGTATACTTTACCCTTTCTAATTTACATTTGACTTTTACAAAGGCACAATAGGGCCGACTTTCAAAACACAACATAATATTATTCTTTAGGGTTTTTACTTGATATAATACAATATTGATACAATAAGAATATCTTCTGAAGCTACTCAAACTTCAACAACTGCCACCTAGTCCTAGTCAACTAGTCATGTAGTCTTCAGTTAACTAGACAGACCAGAGTGAAATGAGGAGGAGATCAAGCATGCACAAGGCATGCGCCTTCTTGGTGATGATCCCAAGGTACGTGTGCCTTAATAGTGATGATATTGAGGTTACTTGATGATAAAACCAAATTTACCCTGATTGACTCCACTCCACTAGTCAACTAAAGAGAATATTCTCCTAGAATGTAAGAGAGGTTCCTAAAAAATAGGATACCCTCAATAATGAATAACAAACATAGAAAAATAAGGAAAAAAATATCCTAGGTGTGTGTAATATCTCCAACATGAAGTACTTGTCATTTTTTATTTAATTTTTAACCTCATATTTGTAGCGTTATTTGATTTCTTGAAGTGAACTCTTTCATGATTTTTTATGGGAAATATTATAGTATATTATTGCATTAGAATGTTGCCAACATAACTCAATTAGGCATTTACCTTCCAAGGGCATGGACATGGGAACATGGCGGGAGAGACTGATTAGTCATCCATTTTCTAATGTTTTGTCAAGCTTCGTCAAGTCTTATCCCATCCACATAATCATTTGAATAAATTTGATGAAGAATGAGAATAGTATGAGATTGGTATGTTTCTAAGAGCAGTGGGTACTTACATAGATTAGATTTTCTTGGGGATATAATTTTAGAATATTGATTGCAATTAATCAAAAATATAAATGATGAAGGATATTCAGTACTAAACTTCTTAATCGTGGTTATTCCTCACCCGTTGGTTCACACTAGTCCTGCGTTGCAACCTTCGTTTGCAGTGAGATTAAGAACACATCTTGGGATTCGAATCTGACACAACCGACAACAGAGACTTTGAACAAGTCCACTAAAAATTAACATTGAAGGGTATTAAAATAATGCAAACGATAGAATCGTGTGCCACCATCATTGTGGATATGAATTGCAGTAATAAATTCTTGACTATTTTTGTACTTGGTTATATTTGGATGGAACAGATGGCCAGTTGTGTTCTATAATGTTTGAGTGCATGGAAAACCGAGAGAACATTTCAGTTGGCTTTGATCCTCACACTGAAACAAATAATAAATAAATAAACCATTAAACCATGAATAAACCCTTACGGCTCTATGTATACCATTATCTACTAGGAGAAAGTATACATGCTCCTCCACCTCCAGCGGTTAGCTTCATACAATTCTTAAAACGCTGGTTAGTCATATATCTTTTTCTCTACATTCTGAAAAAAAATATATATATATATAATTCCCAAGCCAAACTACACAAAAACACATAGAAATCTCTCTATCATATTGCATGTACAATAGTTTTTACCCAAAACAATTATCTCAATAGGAAGTGAATCCAACATTAATCTAATAAGGACAAGAGACAAGGGAGACAAGAGTGACTATTGTTGGAAAGGTCGAGATTAAATAGGTGGAAAACCTAGAGGATAAGAATGACTAGAGAAGACACACTCATGTGTTTTTTAATGCTAAAGAATGACCAATACTATATATGTTGAGAAGTGTAACTCAGAAGGTCTTTTTCCATGTGGTGGTGTCCTAGCATGGAGAGGAATAATGAAACTAGCCAAGTTGATGGGTTAAATATTTTTCCGAAGTCTAACTTAGAAAAAGTACTTTAAATATGTTATATTTTAATGTTGACTTAATGAGCACTTTTTCCTAAAGTTAAAACTGAAAATAATTTAAGTGATGTTATTTTAATCTTGTTCATCCATCTCATTGAGAGAGTGAGGGTTGATCTCAGCCCTTGATCTCTTTGGAGATAGGGATTTTGATTGCTCATTGAGATCAAATAAATTGACTTGGTGGTTGGGGTGCATTATGTACTTGCGAGAGGGTGAGTTTCAACTAGAGAGAGAGATTTGTTTGAGGTTTTGCTTGAGGTGAATTGCAGAGAAGACATAGGATAGTTTTTACAGGTGGATGATGTGCACTATAAGGCGTAAGGCATAGGCACTATAAGGTGCAAGGCATGGGCACAATGTCATTTCAAAGGGAGTCGAGTAAACCATTATGCTTTGTTAATGTATTGTATGTTCTTGATCTTACCAAGAACCTCATCTCAGTTTCGACCCTGGAGGATAAAGGCTTTGAGGTGACCTTCCATGGAGGAAAGGTGTACATTAGACAAAGGGGTCTACGACCAAGATGAATAAGGTTATTAGGGTTTGTAGTGAGAAAGTGTATAGATTACATTTTGAGCTAGCGAAAGCATTTGTTAGCAACAACATTGATTTGGGAGAGTTATGGCATAGAAGAGAACAAAGTTGGACCCCATGGGAGAGAAGGGGATACTGGTTGGTTACAATGAGGTATCCAAGGCCTAATGTATCTTTGTGTCAGCATGCAGGAGGATTGTGGTAAGAAAGGATGTGTAGTTCGAGGAGGAGAGAATATTGAGGAGATCTAGAGATATGTCAGCGCGGGTAGAGGACCAGTAGGGACAGGACTCAAAGAAGAAGATTGAGGAGGTACAAAGTACTAAGTAACAAGCACAGGGTACAGGTACAAGTACTAGTGTTGAGAAGAAGATGAGTGGACAAGACAGTCAGGAGACGGGTGAGGAGGATAAGAAACATGAGGTTGTTCCATAGGATATTGATCCTAGGCCACAGCCTAAGTGGTAAAGGTCCATAGTCAATGATTCTAGACAGGAAGCGCCTCTAGAGAGATATTTTAGACAAAGTAAAACACCGCATAGATTTGGGTACATGGAACTCATGATAGAGCTTATAGATGTCAATCCTTCCACTTATGAGTAGGATGCACAACATGGAGTGTGGCAGGAGGTCATGATGGAGGAGTATGCCTCCATTATGAAGAATAATGTATGGGAGGTGGTGCCCAGGCCAAAGGGAAAATGGATGGTTGGATCCATATGGATCTATAAAATCAAGCATGCAGTAGATGGAATCCTGGAGAAGTATAAGGCATGATTCATAGCCAAGGGTTTTGCACAAAAAGAGGGATTTAATTACAATGAGACTTTCTCCCCAGTGGCTAGATATTCCTCCATCCAAGCAATTATGTCATTAGCAGCAGAGATGGGATGGCGCATTCATCAGATGGACGTGAACACTTCCTCAACAGAGTTATTGAGGAAGAAGTCTATATTAATAAGCCTGAAGGTTTTGAGGTTGGAGATAGGGAGATGCATGTTTTCATGTTGAGATGAGCCTTGTATGGGCTCAAGCAGGCACCTCGAGCGTGGTACTCAAGGATCGACATTTATTTGAGAGAGATGGGATTCCAATGAAGTGAGGTTGATTCTAGCCTCAATTTTCTAGCAGGTGATGTTCTCTCATACTATTATTTTATGTTAATGATCTATTTCTTACAAGAGATGAGAAGTTGATTGCAGACTGCAAGGCTAACCTTGCAACAGAGTTCAATATGAAAGAACTTGGTTTGATGCATTACTTCCATGGTTTGGAGGTTTGATAAACAAATGGATGCTTCTTCTTAGGACAAGAGAAGTATACAGTGGAGATCTTGTGTAGGTTCAGGATGACATATTGTAGGCTCATGTCCACACCTCTAGTAATAAATTGGAGGAATATTGATGTATCTAGTTATGAGATAGTAGACCCCACCATCTATCGCCAGCTTATTGGATTGCTCATGTATTTGGTCAACATTAGACTAGATATTAGATTTGTAGTTAACTCTTTGAGTCAGTTCATGGTGGACCCTTCGAGAGTGCATTGGATAGTTGAAAAGCATGTGCTTCACTACTTGAGAGGTATAGTGGAGTACGAATTGTTGTATGAGCGTAGTGGTAAAGTGAGATTGGCAGGTTTTATAGATGTTGATTGGGAAAGATGTGCAGAGGACATAAAGAGAACTTTAGGGTGTTGCTTTAGCATAGGATAGAGTATTATATTATGGTTTAGCAGGAAGCAAAGATCAGTGGAATTAAGCTCTATTGAGGCAAAGCACATGGTATCTAGTTTAGCAGCATGTGAAGCATTGTGGTTGAGGAATTTGTTCTTGGGACTATTAAGTAAGGAGTTAGAGGCTATTGTGATACATTATGATAACCAGACTTGCATCATGCTCTCTGAGAATCTTTTTTTCATGATCGTGGCAAGAATATAGACATTTTCTATCACTTCATACGATATTTTGTACATAGGGAAGTTGTGAGGCTCCAATACATACAGACAGATGATCAGGTGGAAGATATATTTACCAAGGCACTATGCAAACAAGAATTCATGAATTTCGAATATCAGATGGGTTTGGTTCATAATCCCTTCCTCGTTAAGAGGGAGTGTGGAGAAGTGTAACTCAGAAGGTCTTCTTCCATGTGGTGGCATCCTAACATGGAGGGGGGAAATGAAGCTAGACAAGTTGATTGGTTAAATTTTTTTCCTAAGTCTAACTTAGAAAAAGTACATTAAATATGTTATATTTTAATGTTGAATTAATGAGCACTTTTTCCTAAAGCTAAAAGTGAAAATAATTTAAGTGGTGGTCTTTTAATGAGTGAGGGTTGATCTCAGCCCTTGATCTCTTTGGAGATAGGTTTTTCTCTTGATCATTGAGATAAAAGAAATTGACTTGGTGGTTGGGGCGCATTATGCACTTGAGAGAGGGAGAATTTCAGCTAGAGAGAGAGATTCACTTTAGGGTTTTTTGGAGGTGAATTGCAGAGAAGAGAAAGGAGAGTTTTTGTAGGTGGATCGACTTTCTTCCTGAGTTTTTTGTGGAGGTTGTACTACATATATTAGAGAGCCACATGTGTGACACAAAGATAGTGCAATTGGGTCGTACGATTTGCGCAGAGGCTTGTTTTTTGGGTCGATTTTTGTGTTTTGGGGATCGATTTGGTTTGGAGAGGGTCATACAGGTGATGGGAATAATTTTCATTGGGGTTTCCTCAGCCATTGTTGTAAATATATCCGCTCTGTAAGAGATCTCTATATGTTTTGTTGCAATAATAAAAATCCACAAACTAAAGAGTTGGTTTTCACACATTGGGTTTTTCCAGGGGTTATTTTACCCAAAAATTCTGGTGTCTCTCATGTGATGTGATTGTTGTTACTCCCTACAATGTTCCTAGTATTTATTTCTGTTGCGCGATTTTATTTTTGTGAAGAAACCTAACTGTAAATGTTAAACTGCAATTTCAGATTTATTATTTGGTGAATAATTTTTCTGGGTATTAAAATTGTTGAAGTTTTTGTTCATCTTGTTGGGTTTTAGTGGATTTACAATATATAGTTCAATTTGCATGTCCTGAGTGTTAGTTATAAATTCCAACCAGACTATATAAGATTTGCATTTATCTGATATCACATTAGGAATCTAATACTAGTGAGTAGAATCTCCAATGAAGTCGAGACAAATTTGGCTTACTAAAATTACATTAAACTATTAATCTCATACATCAACTCATGTGACTCTACTTAATCTGTGATTGCACATACTGAAGCAATGGTGCAAAAGAACTACCAAAAGTTGACTAAAAAGTAAAGTTTATTACGTAAGTTCTTTATTAAATATTATGAATGAACAATGATGGGCCCTGAAATTCAGTTTGCATGTACCAATGTAGAGTTCCATCATGAAAGTACAAAATTAATTATTGGTCTGAATTTCATTTTTGAGAGCATTATGTTGGCACTGGCATTAAAATATGTGAATAGTGTCCTACAATATACCAATTAAAATTTATTTCAGTCCTTGAAAACAACCAAGTTTGACCAATAATTACTTAAAATGAGTTTAGACATATGCCATATCTTATTGTTTATATTTTACATACATGTGCATCAATGAGGGCATTGATAGAGTGCTCTGTGACATATAATCTTTATATGCACACAATAACTACTTCTCGGAATTCAAAAGCATAGTCAAGTCTATATAGAGTGAAATTCATGATGAAAATGGTGAATGCGAACCACTGACCTCTTATTATAGTGGAGAAATGTAGACATGACTCATTCCCTAATAACCCTATTTTAGTCATCTCATTCTAAAATTTTACTGTATTAGATGTATATGTCTCGCGAAATAAGTTAGATCTATCATGGTTCACTATTATATTTCCCTTCTCCATTCTTATAGTAAGCCTTCCTAGTAATCATGAGACCATGTCAAACCATTTTGATGAGTTCTTGTCACTATTGCATTGGAAGACTAGTCTTGGAGTTTGTTTTAATGGTCTTTATGCCAAGGTGATGTCTTTCTTCATCTCTTAGTGAGTCTCTAAGCTTGAAATATTTCTTCATTTGTTAAAAGTGAACTCTATAACCCCTCAATTGTTTGGTTACTTGAATGATGATTAGTAAGAGACCTTGCGAATGAGTAACATAGATTGAGAAATTAAGAATACTCGCAAACGACTACTTTCTATCACATAACATTTGTTATCCAAACCTTACATTACTCAGTAAATTGTAAAAATGTGGATAGCCATTATCCCTCTATCCTCACCTATAATCTGAATTACTTATCATGCTCTATGTTTAAAGAATGGTAGGGCAAAGAAGAATCCAAATGGAAGAGGGTGTGTTTTATGATAAGGATGGATGGTGCACGACATTGATTATTTTGCACAATATGTTTAGGTAACGGACCCTCGATAAAGGAAATAACTAAAATATATGCTTTCCATGGAAAGTTTTGATGGATGATTGTTTAAAATATAAGTTGTAGGATTGACTTTGCTCCGAGAACGTACCCTCTAAAAGAGAGCAAGAATAGTAATACAATGAACTGATTAACTAGAATATGATTAATCTTACAGAAAACTTAAATATTGATGACCATCTGTAGAATGTTATATTCCTCCTTCGAGCCTTGGATTTGATGCATATGTCCCAGTGCCATGTTTGTTGTGTATAATTGTGCATGTTCATGTAGAGTTGTGAATGTTGGATTACTAAGACGGGGGGTGAATCAGTAATAGCGTAATTATAATATTTTTTCTTCAAATAATCCAAGTGTTATATCAATGTAGAAATATTATCCAATAATGAGCAATAATAAATGAACAATCACACACATACACAGTAAACCAGTGTTTTACGTGGAAACACAAATCGGGAGAAAACCACGGAATGCTTTCTCTTATATGTCTTGAAGAATTACATTCATTGGAAGCACCAACTTCCTTTGTTTTCCAGCTGCAACTGGAAGGAGGCTCCAACCCCCCAGTT
>SNQJ01S0034479.1:35317-52911 GCA_010110895.2 Picea sitchensis | reverse complement strand
CCCATCCATTATGGACCCTTCGGTATTTTGGAGAAAAGTGGTACCAATGCTTTTCTTCTAGATCTTCCACCTTATATCCATATCTACTCAATTGTAAATGTGGAGAACTTGAAAGTTTTTTAGCCTCCCATGATGATGGATCAAGGTGAGGAAGTTTCAATACCTGTAGTTAATGATTTTTCTCCTGAGTACTTGGATGAGTTAAAGGAATATATCATCTTGGACAGAAGGACGAGAACTTCACGAAGGGGTGATGTTGATTATCTTCGAGTAGGCTTAAAGGGCACACATNTTCATCAATCAACAAATAAGTGAGGGAAGAGTTCCCTCACTTATTTGTTGATTGATGAAAGTTTTTTGTGGTACAAAAAGCTCTCAGTGGGAAGGAATGATCCAAAAATGATCCAGAGAAGACTAAGGACAACTGAGAATTTGCAGAAGCAACTCAGGAAGCTCAAAATGGCCTCAAGAGATAGAGAAAGGGAAAAAATTCAAAGTCCTCAAAACTCAGTGAAATTGGCATCATCGTGAAAAGCACGTTGAAAGATTTCCAACGGCGTAAATGGTTTGTCAAATGGAGTTACAGATCAAAAGATATTCACGATCAAAGTTTTGGTCAACCTAGCCCAATTAGCAGGGATGAGTCAGCGTCCGTACTGTTGACATCAACATCATTCTGGATGACGTCAGCATCGGTATAGTGTACGTGGCACATGAAGAGGGAAACATGTGTCATGATGATGTCATCATGGTGACATGGTAGCACCAAAGGTTGCCACGTGTCACTCGTTTTCGACATTTTTGAGTCAATCCATGGACCAATGAGGAAGTGCCACATGACAGTCCGTACAGCCACATGGTAGACCATATGGGTTGTGGCAGGATGACGTGGTAGGTGATTGTGCAAGTGGATTGCATGGGCCAATGGTTGGCCTCCATGTGGCCCAATCATGGGCTACCACGTGGTAGTGGGCAAATGCCCAATGAGGGCATGAAACTGAATTTTCAAAAATAAAAAAGGGGCCCGCCAAATCTGGTAGCCAAACTACAACTTCGACAAATATAAACAACACTTCAAACTTGGCGATGGTTCCAATCCATCTATATATATATATATCGTTATAATAATAAACCCAAAAGGGGAGGCCCGCGGGCTCGACCCCGGGACCTCCCCCTATCCAACGCCTTACAATAGCATCCGCCAATCGTTGGGAAACGGACTATGTTGGTTAGTCTGCCCAACATTTCACTTAAATGTTGAGTCTTCCCACGGATGGAAGGAGGGCACTCAACGGTACAGATGGGCATGATTTTTGAGACGTAATACAAAGAATTATTTGCAGGGAGCAGGCACTGAAACCAAGAAGAGACTTATCAAGGGTCTGGGAGTGCCAAAGTCGGATTGAGGCGTGGAAACAGTCATTTTTGGGTAATTCGACGCCATGAATTCAATGGTGTTGTATGTTTTCTGATATGACAAAATCTTTTGCAGCTTAATTCTAGAATGAGGTATACTTATGTATTTTTCCAAATTCTTTTGTTGAGTTAATAAAAAGGCCTACCCATTTGAGAGCAGGACTTGGAGACGTAGTCCACCAGGGATGAACTCCGCTATCAATTTTTTTTTTTTATATTTGATGCTTATGTCTCTTCATGATTGAAATTTTCCTTCTTTATGGTGCTCTTTAATTTATGCTCATTTAATACAATTCTTTATAAGTCACTTCGATGAAAAGATCTCGGATCATTAATGACAAAAGGTTGGATTTCATTTGCATGTGACTGTTTAGGAGGACTCTTGGCATGATTGAGTGACTTATGCACATAAACTAATTAAATGCTCATGTGTGGGAAGAAATATGAAATGAATTAAATGGGAAACTTGGCCTTTGATAGGGTGATTATACTTATCCCTTAAATGGTCAACCTTATGTTTGAAGGAACAGGAAATGAGTGTCGAAAAATAGTTGGTATCTTTATGAGAACCTAGCACTCATGGTATTAATGATCTAACCCAAGATGAAAAACTTAACTAAGTAGATCCATGGGCTAGATGGTTGTTTGATGATGAACTTGTGAAATTATGTAAGCTAGTAAATTTAATTTTGTTGATGAATCAAGATAGTTAATTACCATGCATGTGATATGTGTTGAAAGGATTATCATTTTCATGATGTTATGTTATATGTGGTTTCAACTATGTATTGAAAGGATTATTATGTGGTTTCAACTATTTTGTTGAAAGGATCATCATTTTCAATATGTTATGTTATGTTATATGTGGTTTCAACCTTTTCATGATGTTACATTGATATGATGACTAATGCAACGATTGCATGTTGTAAGGTGGTGATCGTCAGGTTATCCACCAGTGGGTTGAGAGGGATGATTTATTTGATGATCTTGTGGGAGCCCATAACCACGAAGGAGAATATTACAAGTAACATCTTATGGGATGGGGACAATTCAATCTACTACTTATGTCAGTAATCCATATTCCTTGTATTGGATTTGTGATGTTGAAGTCCCGATGAGTGGCTCGAGCATTTCTCGTTGATGGTGTTGTGGGATTGGACTTCGATGCCTGGAGTTGTACCTAGTTTTTGTGGGGGGAGTTTAGGACACACTTTAAATATACCTATAAGCCTAGTTATGAGAGTCAGGAAAGACAACTAGAGAGTAATCACGCTTCCCCAGTGTTGTGATGTGGACTTTCGATGCGTGTTGTAGTCACTTGGGTGGATTTATACTAGTCTATAAGAGTGTGTTGTGGAGGATGGTGAGGTAATTAAAAACCTATAAGAAACATAATCAAGCTAACTTCGGGACAAAGTTTCTTGGAGGAGTGTATGTCATGCCCCATATTATTATTATTAAATATAAATAATAATAATAATAATATCAGGAATATAATAATTCTCTTAAATGGTCATAATAAATACTTATTGGAATAAATAATGATAAAGAAATATATAATTATTATCCTAAATGGGGTCATAATAAGTATTTACTACGGATATTAGGTTAATTAAAGAGAATGGGAAAATAAGTAATTGCAATTAATGGAGAAACCCTAAAGTATAATAAATAATTAAATAATGGACCCCGGGGATGGGGTTCTTTACCATGGATGGACTTTGTATAAAGAGAGAAAAGGATAAGGGGCATCTCTCTGTTTTGGGTACATCTCTCTGTGGCTGAAGCTATAGAGAGGGGAAGGATAAGGATTGACTGGAAGGGTAGTATATTGAAGGCTCGGGGGTGACCTCCTACTAAAGATTAGAGTAGAAAGGTCTACATCTAGGTAGAGATTAGTCCCCCACTTTGTGTTGTGGTTGCCAGGATGGCTTCATTCTTAGGGTATGGTTGTGTTCCTCAAGTCAATGGGTTACAAGTAAGTTGGGTATTCAACACAAGTAAGTTCCTCACCTCTATGAATTGATTAAATTTCATTAAGGTTTCCTTATTATTGGTTATTTAATTGGATAAATTTATGGATTTATCTTTGTTAGCACTTTAGGACATTACATTGTATTTCCTCACTTATGGCCTCTTTTCAATGGGCTTTTCCCCTTTTTTCTTATATTTTTGTGGTTGGGGGGTGGGGGGCGCATGGACTTCAACTTTCCATCTACAAGGTCTAGTTTCCATTCTTGATGAATGTATCCATACCAAAACCTTGAGACAATAAATGCAATAGTGTTATATATACATAAACAAGAATAGAGTTATTTGAAAAATAATCATTTTAGCATCATGCCTCCCTATTTTGGGAGGCTTTTGGTCCCTAAAAGCTTACTTCTTCAAGAGTTGAGGGAATATTTCTCCACCTTCTCGCTTGAGTATAATTTATCTTTGCTTGTTAGTTGACCTCTTATCCCAACCTGTCAATGCACTCGTTTCCCCTTATCATTTTGATCTATTTTTAGAGAATCATGTCTTCACCTAATTATTCTCATGCTTTCAATGCCAAATATTCTATGGAAGGTCATACTTGTCCCTATTATTATTCATCAAACATGGATGACTCATAGGGTTTACATTTCTTTGTATTTCCAACTAAGTAAGTCCGTGTGTAGGGAGGAAAATTCAATCTATAGGCATTGTTTACTACTTTATCTAATACTTTAAAGGAACTATATCTCAAGGATTTCATCTACTTTGATGATATTTCAACCTTTCTTCACTCAAATTTATACATACTTTGTATTCCACGGAGAATATTAGTCTACGTCCAATGTCATGCCTTGCCTTTTGTACCTAGCTTGAGATTCCTTCAACCTCTCTTGGAATTAAAAATGGATTTCCCTTACCTTGTGAGTGCTTGTTCTGGAGATTTAACTGTGTGTGAGCTTTTGAAACATTCGACGTTTGAGTGGACACTCCATCCATCATCAGGGAATATTACAACTTTTAAGAATGATCGGAAAGAGTTTTCTGGTGGGAGAAATAAATAGGGTGAAATATACTCGTTGGAGAGAGACGTCGAGAGAAATTAATTTTAATAGTGTAAAAGAGGAAAAGACTAATAAGGGTGAGAAACCATTCGAGGGAAATAATAAATTAATAATATATTTTAGAATCAAGGTAATAATGTAATATGAATGATAAGGATTTATGAGGAATAATTAAAAGTTTTGAATATTATGAAAAGGATGAAGACTATCCATTAGAGAGAGTAGATTAAAAATAATATTAAAGGACAAACGATTAAGAAGCATAACAAATTAGTCATCGAGGGAAAAAATTAATAAATAAATGAAATCAAAATCAAATTTAAATTTAAAAAGACATTAATAAGATTAAAAATTAATAATAATCCACAGTATTAATAATAATGTTAAGGATTTTAAAAACATAAGAGGGAGAATTAATATGATAAGGATAGGAATGGGATGGATAAAGGAAAGAGCAAAGGAATGGGTTAATGAGAGAGGAGAAAGAGTTTTAAAATAAATAAAAACTTATATAAGTAAACGAGGGGAGGATGATGAAAAAATGAGTAAAAGAGAGATGTCAAAGGCAGGGGGGAAGAATCTGAGTGATGAGAATTAGAAATTAGAGATAATTGTCGCAAGAGAGGAGAGATGTCAAAAGCGGGGGGGAATTCGAGTGATGAGAATTAGAAAGTAGAGATAATCGTCGCAAGAGAGGAGAGATAAGAAAGAGAAAGGATTATCGAAGTAAGTGATGGATAATAGGTTTCCAAGATTGGTTAACTCTATAGTCATCTTCCCGATTAAAGTTGTTGGGATGTTTTTAGAGAATCAAAACCCTTTTTAAACCCCATAAAACCCTTAAGCATATTTTTAGAACTTCCAAGGATAAATCTGACCCTATGCTAAGCCAAGGAGTATATTGAATTCCATGCTCATGCGGAAAATCCTACATTGGCCAAACAGGTCGTTCGATCAAAAATCGTCTTAAAAAACATATAGCTGACACTCTCCACATTTGTGTCTCTAAATCAGAAATCACGGAACACTCCCACACCTCCAAACATCTTATATTATTTGACCAAGAAAAAATCCTTGCACCAACACCCCATTACTCCTCCTGTATCATTTGTGAAGCTCTTGAAATCGAAAAACATCCCAACAACTTTAATCGGGAAGACGGCTATAGACTCGGCCAATATTGGAAACCTACTATCCATCACTTACTTCGATAATCCTTTCTCATTCTCGTCTATCCTGTCTTGCAATGATTATATCCACTTTCTAATTCTCATCACTTTGATCCCCCCCCCCCCTTGACATCTCTCTTTCACTCCTTTCTTCATCATCCTCCATCCTTTACTTATCTAAGTTTTTCTGTATTTTTAAACTCTTTCTCCTCTCTCATTAACCTATTCCTTTGGTCTTTCCTTTATCCATCCTCATTCTTATCCTTCTCATATTAATTGTACCTCTTATGTTTTTAAAATCCTTAACATTATTATTAATTTGTTATCTTATTAATGTCTTTTTCAATTTTAATTTGATTTTAATTTGATTTATTTATTTATTTTTCCCTCAACGACTAACTTCTTACGCTTCTTAATCCTTTTTCCTTCAATATTATTTTTAATATACTCTCTCCAACGGCTAGTCTTCATCCTTTTCGGAATATTCGAAACTTTTAGTTATTTTTCATAAATCCTTATCATTCATAATACATTTTTACCTTGATTCTGAAATATATTATTAATTTATTATTTCCCTCAACTGGTTTCTCACCCTTATTAGTCCTTTCCTCTTTTACACTATTAATTTTAATTTCTCTCAACGTCTCTCTCCAACACCTATATTTCACCCTCTTTATTCCTCCCACCGGAAAACTCTTTCCAGTCATTATTAAAAGATGTAATATTCCCTGATGATGGGTGGAGTGTCCACTCGAAACATCGGATGTTTCGAAAACTCACACATAGTTAAATCTCCAGATGAAGCATGCACATTATGGCCAACTGTGAAAACCTACACACTAAAATTCCCTTATCTTGTTAATGAAGTTTTTGACCATCATCACTTTACTCAAGTGATATTCATTGTCTCCATTTTACTACCTCTAGACAATATCCAAAGGTGAAGGTGGAGAACACCCAAAACAAGTATCAAAATAGAGACTCTCCATTGGATGTATGGATTATCCTATTGTAGGCATGTGGAATGTAGATCATATTTTAATCCCATGTTCTTGGATTGATTCATGTTGTAACCAATTTAGAGTTGAACCAATTTCATATTCACCACTTCCATCTTCACATATGTTTGTGGATGGAAGGTTATAGAACTCTTCATCATGGTATCAAGTTTTCTCCCAAAAGGTGTTTAGGAATCTTATATGTTTTGGCTTTTTCACACATTTGCCCTAACACTGGGGGGTTGAAGACTCGGGTTTTGTCAATATTGGACCAACAAAACCCCAAGGCATCGACATATTCAATATTCAGTCGAGAACCAAAGAAGATCTCACCTGAGATGCCATGAGAATGATGGAGACCATCTGGTCTTGTGTCATATGTGAAGGGATAATGAATACAAGGAAAACTCTCAAGCTTCCATTCCTTCATTCAGTCATAATCCATTAACACAGTAATATGCATGAACCATTAACACATGCATCCATTCAACTCAGAAAACATATCAAATGGCAAGGAGAATATGGATTTGTATTATATTCATTGATCTTCATAATGCATACAAAAACAAACTCATGTCATACAAAAATGTGTTATGCACTCTCTTTCATTCAACAAACAATGCAGTACATTGTGTTGTGCACTCTTTGCTCATTCTCCACACAAAAATGACTCTATTACAAACTCTTTTCAGAACTCCTGCAAGACTCATCCAAAACTTATACAAACCTTAGAAAAGACTCTTACAAAACTCAGACAAACTTAGACTCAAAACTAGACTATTATCCTCTTATGTGCTTGAATCTGTCTGCTCCTTTTTCTCTGGCTCTCTATCGCTTTCTTCTTTGCTCCACTCTCTTAGATGATTGCCAGTTCCACATGCTTCTTTTGTTTGCATGCATCCCAAATATCCTCTTGGAGCATGGAAATCATAACTAACTTGCAAGCTCATCCATAATATTTCTCATGATCCATTGGGATGCCTTTGTTCATCATTCAAAAAGATTCCCAAGGATATTATCTGATTCAATCTTCATGCAATATCTTCTAGATCTTTTGCACATAGTACAAAGTTTCGTTGACGCACGTTCCATATTCCTTTGGTCGGCACAACTGTTGATTCTCTTTGCGCCACACAATGTATATGTGTGTGCAGTGTTGATTTGTGGCACACATGCAACTAACCCAAAACCTTGGGTGCCAACAAGCCCCCAACRCTATTAATTGGCTCATCCTCGAGCCAATAACACTATTCATGAGTAGGCTTCTGGATTGAATTGGTACCTGACTGAAGAAAACCGATTGGTATGTYTGCGCAATGCTTGAGTAAGAGAAATTCATCGAAATTTGTTGTGGTTGCATTCATGCTTGCGTATGACCAAAGCATCAAACTTTTTTGTGGTCGCAATCATGTTTGAGTAAGAGAAAATTATCAATTTGGGTTGTGGTTGCAGCCCAACACGGGTCTTGGAATGAGTCAAGCAACCCCAAGTTGAAAGATGACTTTGGGATTCATTTTTCCAGGCTCTCAATCTCTCTATTCTCGATCTTGGTCTAGAGAGGCAAAGGGTAAATTTTTTTCAGCATGCACTCCAAAAATACGAGCATAAATCAGGAAAAGAGCTACAGCTAGAACATGGCCCAATTACTCGCAYGTCTTCCATGAGTTGGCTCTGAGTCATGGCTCCATYAGCTCAAACTATCGCCATCCTCCTATCTCGTTAAGATTGATTTATAAAGGGGAAGACACAAACTAMTGCAATTGATAGAGGGAGAAACCCAAAGAATCGGTCTGCTAACATCAACAAAAGTGATGATCCATGGTTGCAAGCTCACCAACTCTCTACTGAGAGAGTTGTTGTTCCTCTAGAGCTTCGACACATGGTTTAGGGAACTCTTTAGCGATCGTATGCATGCCACTGGTGAATTGTAGGTTGGGTACCCTACCCAATGGTTTCACTCGAAGTTGCAACTGACATGAAAAGGAAACTGTAGGACTCTAGGTCACTTGTGTGGATTGTGAATTGTAGGGAGCCATTCATCTACCGAAAAGAGCCATGGGCTCCAAGACTTTGTTGTGGGACTAGAATTCCTTAGATAAAGGGGGTTGATGGTTGAATCACCATTGGAACTGTTGAACTAACCACTGATGGGAGATCTATTTGCATAGAAATAGAGGATCCCTCCAAATGCGATGGCACTGACGGTATGTATAAATATCTAGGAAGACAGTTGAAAATGTGTTCTGCAAAGTGGTTGGTTTTGGGCTAGCTCTAAGCTGAGGGATACATGTACTAACATGTTATGAGTTCCCATGGTGTGGTTTGTAATGGTATCAATTCATCGTACTAATTATGTGTCGTTTGGAATGTGTCGTCATAATTTTTATGTACCCTGAACTTGTGTGATCTGGATGAATTGGATTGCTTGACCCTTCAATTCTTCTGAGCACTGTGTATCTCGTCCCTTTCCTGTGCAAGTCTGTTTTCCTTTCTAGTACCTTGTATGTTGCTCATAACTTCACTTGCTGGTTGAAATCTTCCAAATCTACGGACTTGTTAGCTTGTCATGTCATCCTATGTGAGCGGAACATATCTCATCGTGCCAATAAATGTGGAATCATATTTATCATGTACTTGCATATCTACCTTCTACACTACTCTACTCCTACCCTACACTAAATCCATCATTGGTTCGATACATCAAAGTGCATTCAACCCCTATGCGCCATAATACACCTTCAATCGGCTTCCATTGATGAGTCCATTGAGCAGTTGACCCTGCAGTGTGGCCAACTTCGTTGATCTTGCTTCAATGATATAGACCAGGTGAAATGGGCTCAACCATCGCATGTGCAAGTTTCCTAGGTGTTTGAGAAATTTTTTGTTGTATAGAAATACCAAAGAACCTGGTTGTAAAATTTTGAGTCAAATGTTGCGCTCGTGCCATGATTATTGTCTCTGCTTCTTAACCACTTGGTTGAATCCTGCCATAAGATGGTCCTCTTCTAGTTCCAGAAGATCATCCAACCACTTTTGAAGTGATTGTTCATCATACATTTGAGTGACGATGGCAATGTGCAAACTTGGAACAACGAACTCTAATGGCATGACGGCCTCCTTTCCATAGATCAATCTGAAGGGAGTATGCTTAGTCAATTGCTTGCATGTTGTTTTATATTCCCATAGTACTATTGGAATACGTTGATCCCAGTCATCACACTGAAGATTACAAACTTTGGTTAGGGAATGCTCTAAATTTTTATTGAATGCTTCAACCATACCATTATCTTGTGGGTGATAGAGGGTGCTCTTTTGGTGATGAATCATAAACTCTTGAGTGAGCTTATGGATGGTATCGTTTAGAAAGTGCGAGCATTGATCACTCATTAATACTTTTGGGAAGCCAAACCTTGTAATCACATTTTCAAATATGAAATGTGCGGTCGTTTCAGCAGTGCAATCCTTGACTAGCGTAGCTTCTGACCATCATGTCAAATACTATGTGGTAGCGATAATTTAGCGTACAATGGTCCAGCACATTGGGGGATAGATTGGTCCCACAAAGTCAATATCCCACTTGTCAAATGGTTCCAATGTTGTGATTGGGAACATGGGTAATTCATCTCAACAATGAGGCTTTCCGACGTGCTGGAAAATGTTGCATTGTTTATAATATTTCTTGGAATCTACAAATATCGATGGCCACCATAATCATGTGCGCAATACATTTTGTGTCATAGATTTTTTGGTATTTTGTCCCCCTACAATACATTCATGAGCCTCATACAAAATCATTGCTTTCTCATGGTCTAAGACACACCCGCACACAAACATTTCAGTGCCAAGCTTGTACAGGTGCTCAACGATCTACTATAGTCTACACTACAGGTTACTAGTTGGAAACATTGCGGTTGTGTATAATCTATCAGTGCTTTTATTTTTATGATAAATTCTACAACCTCAATAAGTTCATCTAGGACTACCTCAACTCTAAAGAGTTGTGCATCATGAATTTCATCATATAAGTTGTGACATACTTCTCCAGAATCGATCCTTGAAAGGTAGTCCTGGAAAAGTAAAATCCATCGACATAACTCTCCCCCCAACATTGGCTTGTTGACCAAATACTTGAGCGCCAAATGGCTAGTAAAGAACTTGAACAGGGTGCCTGACAAATAGTGTTGAAACCTTTGTAGGGCATATACCAGTCCAAGCCCTCGTACTCCATTGTGGTATAATTATTCTCTAAATTAGATATCTTGTGGTTGGAAAAATAAAATGGGTGATCAATGTTCCCCTCGCTAGGCTGTGTGAGAAATGCACCCAACAAAATTAACAACGAGCCTACATGAACATGGAAACTCTTAGTCCAATTTGGAAATACTAAGATTGGCATAATTACCAACTTTTCCTTCAAGTATCCAATGCTTCCTGGCATTCCTGTGCCTAGAGGTACTTCATATATTTGTGCAATAGTTTCTCGAGCAACACGACAACCTTCGCATAGATTTGAAATAAACCGCCTGTAATTCCCCGTGTGGCCTAAAGTGGCATGTATCTCCTTGACTAAGGTTGGAGATACCATATCCAATATCGTAGAAATATTCACTTGATCAACTAACAACCCTTCCTTACATACCACATGTCCGAGAAGTGTGTCGAATGATGTACAAAATATACACTTCTTCAAATTCAAGGAAATTTGTAGTTGGCGACACCTATCCAATATCAATAGTAGGGCTTGCTTCTTTTAAAAGGATAAACATTGTCCAATCATCTAGGTATACCTCCAGGAACTTATGAAAACAATCTTTGAATTTCATGACCATGATGCTGGAAAATAATGTGGGTGCATTCTTCATCCTAAAGGGCATAACCATGTAAGAAAACGAGCCATGTTGTCGCCTTTATACACACCTCGGGTAGCATGGAAGAAATATTCAATCCATTGGGTGTGTCCTTAGGGAAAGTATCGAGTCAAGGTGTTGTCACCTGATCTTTAACTCCTCCATCTAGGCCAACTCCTAGTGAAGCCAAGGGGGGTAGTCTCTAATAAAATAATTTAAGGCTTAAAATAAAGTTAAGCACAACTATGAAATGTAGGAGTTTATTAAAACAAGAGCCAGATATAAATATCTCTATACTAGAAGCATATGTGACACATAAAGGAAATTGCCTATGATAAAGATAAAAGAATATAAAGTACTTGCATGTAAAAGATACAATATGGAAGCAAATACAAGTGCTTATAAAGGTAAATGGTAAGAAAATATAAGACTAGTGCCAATAAGTAAATGTTGTTGCAAGATAAATGAAAAATGTTGTTGTAATGAAGATGTATTGCAAGTGATCTTGATAAATTTTGTTATGAGTTTTTTAAGTGAGTTTATTATGAAGTGGATGTTGTGAGTGAATGCCCACTTATAAGTGTGAATTGTGTGTGTGGAGTGATTGCAAAAAAAAATCTAATCTAGATGTGGCCCTCTAGATACTATCCCTCAAATTGGCTCCAAAGAACTATGTCGGAGGTCCAACAGAGAGAATATCCCCCTAACTTCACACACAAGTTGAATGCATTTAATAATTACAAAGAGTAATGTTGGAGGTCCAACACGGGGAGGACCAAGATCTCAAGGAATATCATGTCTAACTTAATACGCAAGCTCTAAGTATTGTCCCAACTCAACAATAGTAACTATTGGATTTCCCTAATTAAAATTACTCTGCATTGACCAGTCCTCATTCTGATGGGTCCCCCAAATCAAGCTAGGCTCACAAGGGGTCATAAAAATATTAGGGGAAGCTGAGGGGATGGTTTATTTCCAAATTGAAATGCAGAGAGTAAATTGTGAAATTGAAACTAATCTAGAAATTGAAATTAATCTAGAAAATGAAATTTAATCTACAAATTGAAATCTAAGCTAAACTAATCTATGAAAATGAAATCTAAACTATTGTTTTGCGGTGTTGTGATTGATTTTATTACTGATTTTGTCTTATTAACTTAGTGAAAATTTAGAGCATAAGAAAAATTGCAAAAATTGTCAATCACTCAAAAGGACATTGATCCCCCTAAGGGTATGAAGACTGAACACTATGTAACCCACTGATTTTATTAATCTTAGTTACAATCTTTTTTTCTTTAGGAAGACTTCTAATCCTTCATTAAGGCAGATCAACAATTTTTACAAGTTTTAAGAATGTTTAGGAAGGAGGATAGGTGCTTCCGGGGTCCTGGATGGTCCAAATCTGCCAAAATTCGACAGAATCTCACCTTGGTTGTCCGCAAACCTGCAAAAAAAGCAAGGTATTGGGGGTAAAAGATGCCCAAAAACGCTTTGGAGGACCCTGCAAAATATGTTATATGATATAAAAAACATTTATGAAAAAATATCTAAGTAAAACCTACACTAAATTAGCCAAATTGAGCCTAATAAAATAAGAAAGGAGAGCCTTTTCTTAATGATATTGTTGTTTGTCCTAAAATAGTGAAATCAATATCAATAATTTTTCCCAAATGATCTTTAAATCATCCTAAATGGATTCTACCTTCTAACCTCTAAATTTATCTCTTAAAAGTAGTTAAATGATCGATTGTGCAAGCTAGATCTATCAAGGAATGAAACTTTATAAAATGAGATATAATCTACTTGCTTTTAACATGCAAAAGAAGGATTCTTTATATTTAATCTTTAAATATAAATATGGCTTTGTATGTATTGAAAGTAACCAAAGAATGAGCAATTTAGAAAGTTTGAGAAAGAGGGAGGAAGGCTTTGCTCAAGACTTGAATCCTTGGGCTATGGGGTCCTTTGAGAAATAGTTGAGTGACTCTTTCTCCACAAGGATATTGAATAAGAGTGAAGATTTGAACTCCAAGGCTTCACCTCTTCAAGTTTGAGAACCTATAATCTAAAACAACTCTTGCCAAAAAAATTGTTATGTAATTCCCTACACTTGAAAGTTAGAAAAACATGTATATTAACTTAAATAGACATGAAATATAATTTCTCAAATATAAAGGAAAATAAGACAATACATAAACAAACTAGTTTAGATAAGTCTTACATCCAAAGGATATTCTTAATAAACAAGAAAAGAAAGAAAGTCAATGTGCAGTTACCTAAAGCACAACATAAGCAATGAGAAATGAGCATCCACACAATGAAAACGACCCACAATGGACCTCCAAAGTCTTGTTTATTCAATTCAAGAATAAATACAAATATTAACATTACAATGCATATAATGATACTCCCAAGCTCCAACATGCAGGAGAAGAGACTTGTTTAAATAGAAAGTGGGTGAAGAAACCAGGAAGAGGGGGCACACTTCCCAAGGAGGAAGGGTGCACTTAGAGAATGTGTGAGACAAGTGTAGAAATTAATCTGCCACATCTCCCAAGCATCCACCTATTTACCACATGTGATATTGAGATGAAATGAGAGGTCGCCACCTCTCTCAGGAGGTGGCGACTCCAAGAGGAGAAGAGACTTGTTTAAATAGAAAGTGGGTGAAGAAACCAAGAAGGGGGGCACACTTCCCAAGGAGGAAGGGTGCACCACTTGGGAGGAATGTGTGAGACAAGTGTAGAAATTAATCTGCCACATCTCCCAAGCATCCACCTATTTACCACATGTGATATTGAGATGAAATGAGAGGTCGCCACCTCTCAAGAGGTAGGCGACTCACCTCAAGGGTGCACCACCTCTTGAGAGGGGTGAGCACACATCCTCTTGGATATCTTCTCTTCCCTTTACAACTTAACAAAGGAGTCACCCATAACTCTCTCTTATGTGCCAATAATGCATAGTTAACTCAAAGAGAGGGTGATTTGTCTCAAAACATGTTCCCAAAAAATAACACTTGTTGATTTTTTGTCTTCTATTTGTCTATCGACTTTTTTGAGAGAAAATGACTTTTTGTGATTAAATAATCACTATTTTCCTTCAAAAATATAATAATTAGGTAAAGTGAGTATTTTGAGTGTGAAAACGAATACCCCCAAGGAATATAATGCCTCCTAGTATCACTTTTGTATCTTAGGATTTATTTACAATTAAAAATATCATGTTTGCTGGAATTTTTTTGTTAATTGAAAACATTAAAAAATCCTAGGGGGGACTTAGCACAATTTCCATATGACTAAACAATTATGACTAGAATGGTAATATACATTATACACTAGAATTAAACAAAACCACTAAGGCCTAACCATCAATACACACTCCAACTTTGTAGGTAATTGAGTGAAAAAACTCAAAAATTATAACTCACTACTAAGGCCACAAAATATAATTAGAAAGTAAAAAAGGACTCTAGAGTTGTGTACTCATGTTTAAGTCTTAGGGGGCTAAGGATTTTACAAATTTCATCATTCTAGCTCATCTTATTACGATTCCCAATGGGGGGCATGGAAATGCGGTATAGAGAAGAAGAAGAAGAAAGGTGGTCATATTGGCCAACTGGACTTTTGAACTCTGTCTTTGAACAATTCATTGTTCAATATTTGGCGGTTCAACTGCAAGTCCATCCTAGTGCAACTTGGTGGGTAACATTGGCTCCATATGGGAACATGTGTTTGATCTTTTTAGAGAAGGAAAGCATGCGAGAATACAAAATCTATGATCTGCAAAATAAGTATGTCTTTCCAAACAGATGTATTAGCACACATATAATATATAGAAACCAACAATAAAATGAAGTTGCAAAAGTAATATACATATGTATAAGAAGATGCAAAAGAAGAAAGTGAAATAGTATACAATGAATAAATAATGATATGAAAGTAAATAAAAAGGAGAAGGGTTGGAGAGATATGTTACAAGGGATGCCCCATGGGCATCAGATGATTGCATTGAAGAACAACTTGAGGAGCTACCCATTTACAAGTAGAGTCAGCTTCTCTCCATTCAACTGACTGAGGTAGAAAAAATTGGAGCCATCCACATCATGGATGATATATGGTCCTATCCATAAACTATCAAATTTACCATGTTTCCCTAGCTTCTCTTTTTGTTTATCCCATAGAAAAATGGTGTCACCCTTCTAAAAGGCCCTTTGTCTCAAAGATTTATCAAAGGGGTTCTTAACCTTTTCCTGATTTCTGACACTTTGATCAAATACCTTTCTTTTGTTCTCATTCAATTCTATCAACCGATTCAATCTTTCCTGTAATGCATCCTTATTTGTATTGAATTCATGAAGGAGTTGATAAGTTGGAAGCATTAGGTGAACCGGTAATGTGACATATAATACATATACAAGGTCTAAAGAGCATTTCCCTATTGCACTCTTTTTGGTTATTATGTCAACCCAAAGTGAAAATTTGATCTTATTGTCCCATGCTTTCTTGTTATCCCCTACTTTTTTCTTAATGATGGTCATGAGATTTTTATTACTTGATTCTACTACACCATTTCCTTAGGGATAATAATTGGATGAGTGGGGCAAGACAATGCCATATTTGAAATAGAAGGAGGAAAGTTCTGTTGAACTTACAGCTTTGGCATTCTCTATAGTGATCTTTGCATGCACACTGAATCTAGTGATTATCTTGTATTCAAGGAAGTACATGACTACCTTGTCGATTTCCCACTTGATGGGTATAGCCTCTACCCATTTGGTGAAATAAAATCGATCACTGCTAAAATCCAAGTATATCCATTACTTGAATTATCTTTGAATTGATCGATGAAATCAAGCCCCCATTGGTGAAAAGGGGCCTCAACTAATATTGGTTGTAATCGTAAGGCTGCAAGCTTTTGTTTCCCTGTGAATAGATGACATTTTTGACAACCTCTAACCATCTTATGAACATCTGCAAATATAGTAGGCCAATAGCACCCTTCTCTAAGGATTTTATGGTTTGTATTTTTTGCTTCAAAATTCCCTCCACGAAATCTTGAATGAAACTCGGTCATAAGTCTCTTGGATTCTAACTCATCAACACATCTAAGTATCACCCCATCAAAGTTCCTCCACTCCAATCCATCTTGAATAATACAATATTTAGAAAATTTTAACCTTAATGCTCTTCTTTTATGACCTACCAAGTGATTTTGGCAAGTAAGGTTGAGGAGAAAAAAGATGATGTCTGAATACCATTGATTTTGTTTTAACCTATGAATCTCTGCAGACGTGACTGGACTTGGCTGATTGTTCTGACATACTAAATCAAAATCTTGTTCATTCCCCTCTATCAACATCTGAGCTATGCATTGACCTTTGACTAGTTTGATGGGTTTAATCTCTAAGTCATATTCTTGAATTTTAGAAACCCACTATCCCCTTACTCCTAAGCAATCCTGTTGAGCTAAAATTTATTTCATTGTTGAGTGAGGAACATACCCCAAAATCTTTGAATACCCCACATAGACTCTAAAAATCTTAAGAGATTTCACTAAGGAATATGTTTGTTTTTCCATTATGGTATAATTAAGCTCTGAGCTATGCAATGCCTTATTCATGAATGCAATGGGTTGCTCTTGTCCTTCATTATTTTTCTTCAGAAACACCCATGTATTAGTGTCTTCTGAAGCAAAGGAAAAGACTTGAAAATCTTCGGAATAATTAGGACTAATTAATATAGGAGATTTACCAATTGAATCCTTAATATTCTTTCAAAGACATATCCTAGATGACTTATGTGATATGATCATAATTGCAGCATCTTTCAAAGACGTATTTTAGATGACTTATGTGATATAATCTATCATTGGAAAACACGGTAAAGCCATCCTGATATATCTCAATGAATTTTCTCGTCAATTCCTTAAAGGAAAAATCCATTGTTCTCTTAAATGTGGCACATGCATTTAATAGGCCAAAAGGCCTTCTCAAGTATTCAAAGGTGCCCCAAGGTATTGTGAAAGTAGTTTTATTATGATCTTCCTTTCTTACTAACACCTTATTATAGCCGGAAAATCCATCTAACATAGACATAATTTGTGAGTCTGTGATCCTTTGCA
>SNQJ01S0034478.1:183940-195844 GCA_010110895.2 Picea sitchensis | reverse complement strand
GGGAGAAAACCCAGCAAAAACTTCCTTAATATAGATAGCCAATACAATGCCAAGAGAATAAACCAAACACTACAAAAAGTCCTCTCCCAAGTAATGCGCCTCTCTCTCTTCCTTCTTCTCCAACTGCAGCTCCAAACTTGCGCTCTGGATGATCGAATGAGTGAGTGAGTAAATGAGGCGTTGACCTCCTTTATTTATACAATCTGGCAGGTGCTGAAAGGAAGTGCCTTTTCACTGGCAGGGCCGACTTCTCTTTCTGGGTGGTTAGAACCACTTTAATTTATTCTGGGGGCCGACTACTCATTTTGCATATTACAATTAAGGTTTGACCAATCCACAAAAGGGGATTGATCTAATGAATAATACATCAATAATAAAATAGAATACTCTTTGCAATTACAATATTTAAACACTCCCCCTTAACAAGAAGGGTATTCTACAACAACATCAGGCGAGAGAGAGGGCAACATCATCAACAACATCTGGAACACTGACTGGCATATCTATAAATCATCGGAAGTTTTTTCTCATCATCATCGTTCATAGCATGGAGCTGGAGTAACATCATCATCCTCATCAACATGAGGCTAAGGTAACATCATCATCATCTTTAGCGTGAGGCTAAAGTAGCATCATCATCTTCTTTAGCATGAGGCTAAAGTAATATCATCAGTATCTTTAGCATGAGGCTAAAGTAACATCATCATCTTCAACATGGAAGATGAAATAACATCATCATCATCATTATCTTCAGCAAGAAGCTGAAGTGGCATCATCATCATCATCTTCAGCAAGAAGCTGAAGTGGCATCAACATGGATTAATATAACACTAATACATCATCATCATCAATAACAACACTGGCTTCTTACTTTGTTATTGAAACAAGGGAATATTCCCAGGAGATTTCATATCTCCTAGAAGTTTCTGAAGCTACGATCTAGTCTTCTCACGACATTTGTCTCCTAGTCCTGGAAGTTGTCTCTTCATCTGATCCTTTATGAGATCTGGCTTACTCTCGATTTTTTTTGAGTCTACAAGGACTTCATCATCTCTTACAGGGTATACTTGGTGTTGAATACCAAGTCTAAATATGAAACACAGAGTCGGGCTTCAAACGAGTTCTGCTTCCCGTCAAGGTGGCTTCATTAACCTTTGAACAATTCTGCTGTGAGTTCTTGTTCTAATGTTCGGTCATCTTTGGAGCCTTCTGCTCCTTACAATCAATCGTCATATGAGATACTCTGAATCTCAAAAGATAACTTCTTCTTCATCTTCTTTGGTACATGAATGTATATGGTCATGTACATAGTATGCTTCATGTCTCATCTAATCTGTTGCCTTCTGCAACCTTCACTATAGCTTCCTCAGGGTTATTACTTGTGACCTGAAACAAGGTCAACAAAACAACAACCAAGAATAATACTCTTTTGATAATAGTAAATAAAACAATAGCACGAATAATCATCACAATAGCTCCTTTAGAGCTATCACTTGTGACCTGTCTGAAGCAAAAGATCAAAAGTAAGAAATACAATATGAATTGAGGTCAACACTCTTCTAGTGTTGTGATCAAACATTCCTCCATGGCAACCTGGAACTAACACAAGAAGTTTCTCCTAGAGGAGATGTTAGTTGTATCTGGCAAATGATTACATTATGCATTTATCTCAATATGCTCACATGCTACCAAGTATAATACTTTTCAAAGACTGCTATCTCAACTATAGTGTTTACTTGTAAAGGGGTAGTCATCAACTTGTCATGTGCAACTTTGAATCTTATCAACTTAATTAATCAAACCTGGAACCTAGAGCCTTGTCCTCAAGAATGAGTGTGTTTCTTTTTTTCCAAGTCTCCTTCACTCAAGATGACGAGTGCTTTCTTCAAACCTGTCTTCTGTATTAAGACAATATGCTATCTTGATAGAAGGTTGGGTTAGAGAATAAATTCTATGATCTCAACTTTAATCCATCTAATACCTTGACTTTAATTTTGACCAAAGGTTAGTATGATGGTCATAGCTTCAACATGCAGCCTAGATCAAAATAACACCATAACAAATAGATGCATATCAGAATAATCAAACCTGGGTTGCATTATTCCTCTGAATGTGTTGGATCTTGAGATCCTTCTGGATCTCCGGCAAGAGATCCCTTCTCCTGCAAATACCCTTTAAAGCTTAACAATTTAAACATATGTGAGTACATACCTCTGATAGCATTTGCAGGTAGTGGCACCATCTGCTAGTAGCGGTAATAATTACCAACTCTTAAGAACTTCAAGGGTGACTGCAACTGGTACTACAACTGATACTTCAACTGATACTGCAACTGATTCTGAAACTGCAACTGCAACTGCAACTTAGGGTTTTATGAGGAAACCCTAATTTTCAAACTTCAAATTTTGAAATTCTGATCCAGGGACTAGATGCGCTGAGCTTGAGGCGAGTAAGCTGGTACAATCAGATTTCTGAAAATCCAAATTTTGCCCCCTCAAACTTGATCAACGGATTTCTGGACTGGTGCTTCTAGTTTTTTGGTACTTCTGGTTTTCTGGTATCGGTGAAAACTAGGGTTTCACTTTTCGGTAGTTCTATCCACTGAAAAGGTGCGCTGAAGGTGCCAAAGAGTTTCTTGGGCTAGGGCACACTTTTCTAGATGACTTTTGGGCTGAAATTCCTCTTCAATAAAAAGCCCTAATTTTCTTGTACGACGACAATGACATTTTTCTTTTTCCTGTGAAAGATGCTCTCTTCAGCTTAACTTTGAAACCATGTTAGAGTTTAAGCTATTATTAGGTTTCTTTTCAATTTACTAGATAACCATAGCATAGATAGGATCACTGAGAGAAACACAATCACAAGAGACACATCATTTATCCTGGGAAACCCTCATGGGGGAGAAAACCAAGCAAAAGCTTCCTTAATATAGATAGCCAATACAATGTCAAGAGAATAAACCAAACACTACAGAAAGTCCTCTCCCAGGTAATGCGCCTCTCTCTCTTCCTTTTTCTCCAACTGCAGCTCCAAACTTGCGCTCTGGATGATCGAATGAGTGAGTGAGTAAATGAGGCATTGGCCTCCTTTATTTATACAATCTGGCAGGTGTTGAAAGGAAGTGTCTTTTCATTGGCAGGGCCGACTTCTCTTTCTAGGTGGTTAGAACCACTTTAATTTATTCTGGGGGCCGACTTCTCATTTTGCATATTACAATTAGGGTTTGACCAATCCGCAAAAGGGGATTTGGTCATTTACAATGCTTGACATGATCAATCCACAAAAGGGGATTGATCTAATGAATAATACATCAATAATAAAATAAAATACTCTTTGCAGTTACAATATTTCAACATGGACTGTATATTTGTGGTGGTCGACAGGCTGGCCAAGTTTGCACATTTCTTTGCCATACCTACGGACTACAAGGCCATACAGGTAGCAGAGTTGTTTTTCGGAGAGGTATTCCAGTTGCACGGTTTACCCAGGTAGATAGTCAGTGATAGAGATGGGCGCTTCATCAACGCGTTTTGGCAGGAGCTTTTTTCATTTGGCAGGCACAGAGTTAGCTACGAGTACCAGCTACCACCCACAGACAGATGGACAGATAGAGATCGTCAACAAATGGGTGGAGGGGTATATGAGGAACTATGTGGGAGGGAAGCAACGCACATGGGTGAGATGGTTGCACATGGGTGAGTATTGTTACAACACGACTTACCATATGTCCATCAAGAATTCACCATTCAGAGCATTGTATGGTTACGGTGCACCCTCTTTTGTGGAGACCATGTTTGGGGATAGCAAGGTCCCGGGGGCCAAAGACTGGGTGGAGGAGAGTCAGAGGATTCTGCAGGCAGTGAGGAAAAACTTGCAGATAGCTCAGAACCAACAGAAGATCTATGCAGACAGGCAGAGAGTCGAGCGTAGTTTTGAGGTAGGGGATTTGGTTTTTCTGCGATTATAGCCATATAGACAGTCCTCCTTGAAGAGGAGCAAAGCAGAGAAGCTGAAACCGAAATTTTATGGGCCATACAGAGTCATCAGGAGGGTAGGCGAGGTGGCACACGAGCTAGAGCTACCAGAGGGTAGCAAGATTCATAATGTCTTTCACGTTTCTTGCCTTAAAAAGGAAGTGGGACAACAGGTCAACATTTCAGAGGAGTTTCCACCCTTGGATGAGGAGGGCCATTTGGAGCTAGTGTCGGAGGAGGTGCTCGAGAAGAGAGAGCGGAGGTTGAGGAGCAGGGTCATCAGGGAGTGCTTGGTTAGATGGAGGGGTCTTTCAGTGGAGGATGCCACATGGGAGGGAGAGCATATTTTGCAGCACCTAGGATTGATGTTGCTTGAGGACAAACAATCTCGGGAAGGGAGGACTGTGATGTCCCGCTCCCAAGAGTAGGCCAACAGGGAGTGACTTAGTAGTCTATTTGTTCCTGTAGACTATAGTCAGGCACAAACATGGAACGAGAGGAGAAATAAAGGTGATTTGGTGGCTAAACGATGAATTAAGCCAAAAAGCATAGGAAAAGACACTTAAGCCTAAGTCAATGAAGAAATAGAACGAAAAGGTGTTAAAGGGGGACTTAATTAATTAATTACTCACCTTAGGAGGAAAAGCGCCTAGATTAAGTGATGTCAATGGTGAATTAGATCGGGAAGAGTATAAAGGGAGGAATTCGACCTAATTCCTCATCATGTTATGATCTGATGTTGAGATATTTGTAGAGGAGGAGGAAATCGACCCCCTTGTTGTTTTGTGGATTTCTGGAGGAAACCACTACCATTGATCGGTTTTGGTGTTGAGAGACACACCCTAGCCTATCGAAGATACAATCCAGGTATTTCACCGTGCATTTCAGGTATCCGGTTCAGTGATTGCACAACTCAGCCAGTGAGGGCGCAAGGGTTAGAGAGAGGGTTTGTGTGGCTGCACGAGACAGTTTAGTATTTTGCAGATCCCTTCCGACCCATTAATGAGCTAGCCATGGCGCACCTTTTGAGCCACATGTCGTCATTTTTCGACAGTGGAATCTCCTAGAACGCAACAGACAGTCAGTTAGGGCGCAATTCTTGAGGAGGCACATTTGGGGTTCCAGGGGGTATTCCGGAGTAGATACGAGGAAACCCTTTCGACCCATTACAGAGGAGGCCAAGGCGATTGTTTTGAGTCATACATCGTCGGATTCCGACGGTGGGATCACTAGGGTGCACTCCCACAGCCCAAGCGGTGCGCAAACTCCCAGGGGGTGGCATCCGGAGCTTCAGGGGTCATATCTTCAGTCCGACAGTCACCAGGATCAACCTAGAGGCCAGTTTGCTTCTTTTGAGACAATTTTTAGTCCATTCCGACAGGTATTGCCATCAGGGCAAGTTTTCCAGATTCTGCAGCAGTTACCGTGATCTTCCATACTGCTTTTTGTCGATCTATCCATGCATGCACAGATCAACCTTCATTCTTCTGATCACGGGTATTTCTTTTTAGTTGATTTGTATTCCAATGACGATCCATGAGATCTAACTGATGATTAGTATATCCGCGTCCAGCTTATTATTGTATTTCCTGCTTTTTCCTCATTATATATATCAGTGAGCTGTGTTGTCCTCTCTTTCGCATGCATTATCTTTATACTGCTAAAACACTTAATGAATGAAACACACATGTGAAAATTACCAAGCATGTTCACACATTAACTCAAACGCATCCAGAAACCCTAGAGTATCAGACTTCAGTGACAAAACCGTAGTTCAACAGTAGATATATAGATCAACTGGATTAGGGATATTTCAGTGCGTGTGAAACCATGGGCGTAAAATCCCTACATAGTGCGATCACCCCTGCAAAAATTAATTTCTCCTCTAAACCATGAATCCCAATCGATCCATATCAAGGCCTCCAATCCTATCCAGGACGAAAGGAATTGAGTGTAGGGACTAGAGGAACCGGGCATGGACGACCATCAAAGGCCTAGGATACCATATACATAATCATCCACATGGCCTACAAGGCTTATGATTTGCATCTGTCTCGGACTTACAATGGTGTTGCCATTAAAAAAAAGTATAGGGTACCTCCTAGGAGGTAATCCCAAGCATGAGCATCCATCCATCCTAGTGAAATGTGGACATGGGCTCCAACTGCTTCCTTGCCACCTTGATCTTGACTTTGGTTGCTCCTATGGTTTCATATTGTTGCTGTGCTACTCTGACTTCTCCATTCATTGCTCTTAGTCCTCCCTATACCTCTATATTAAGTGCCTTTCTGGCTGTAGGTTGGTCCATAGTATGTTTATTGATGATCATGACCTTTCTTGATGACTGTTGTTTCTCCGGGTGTTGTGGGTGGCAATACACAACAACCTTAGCTATTGGTTCTTTTATCTTTGACTCTTCCGCATGTGGTTCCTTTGAGTCATGTAGCTCCTTAGGTTCTTCTTCCTTTGTATGCCCTTCTTGGGGCATTTCTGTTAGAAAAAAAGAGATGTGCTCGTTTTAGAAAATATAGCAATATTGTCACCCAACCATAGGCCGAAGCCACCCCCGAGCACCTTAACCTTGACAAATAGAATAATTCAAGAAGCAAACCCTTATAACCAATAGCCAACCAAGGTAGCATATGTCTCTCCAAAGCTAGCGCACCAAGCAGAGAGTCCAAACCATAACCAAGGCAGAAAGTCCAAACCATAACCAAAGACCAAAATCCCAGTTGCAGTAGCTGCAACTGCACTCCCTCTCCAAACTTGCGCACTACTAGTCTTTATGCAGTTGTGAGAGTGTGAATGACAAATGAGCTCTAACGTCCTCTTATTTATAGTGCTCTTTGTCACATGTCCAGGCCGACTTCTTCTTTTAGAGGTTAACACTTAAATATTGATTATTTTATTGAGCCGACATGTCTTCTAGGGTTTCTACACATCTGTTTAGGATTTCTCTTGCTTCCCGAGATATTCTTGTCTCATCAAAGGTTACACGTAGAGGTTAATACCTCCTGCCGCTACCATAATATCAACAATTTCTTCATGTGCTTTTGTAGGCCATTCTTCAAATTCAACCTCAGATTCTTCATCTGATGTGTGGGTAGGTATTGCAATTAGTTTTACTGCAAGGAATTCTTCATGTGCCCCCTTCGGCCCTTCTTGTTTAGTAAGAGAGATATCTTGCAATGTGATTTTCTTTTTCTTGTACCAAAGCTTCATAAACTTCTTTGCACATTAATATTAATTGTACCATTTGATTCCATCCAAGGATATCCAAGAATAATATCCACATCATCCATATCTATAACATGAAAATCATAATGCAAAACATATTTATCCATAGTAACCTACAAATTTTAAAAATTTGAACATTCTCACCCTCTACTTGAGTGCTTTGAATATGCTTTGTGGGGACTTGTAGTCTTTTAGCCAAGACAACATTGTTGACATTATGTTTGCTACTAGGGTTTATAAAAATAATAACCTTTTCTTGCTGAATACGTCCATGAACCTGTAATAGGAAGTTTGTGCATGGAAATAAACCCTTGGTGGTCTCTTTATCCTTCTTCACAACATAAGATTGTCTGTCTAAAAAATCTTGTTCACAGGCTTCATCTGAAAGTGCAATCAACTTGTCCTGGTTAAGTAACTTGCACCATATGGCAACATCTTCTTTGAAACCAAGGCATAACCCAATTCTCCAAAGACTTGAAAATAATGACTTTACATACTTTATGTATTCTTAAATACTAGGACCATCGGATTTTCCTGTAAAAGACATCTTTGAAAATAGAACTAGGGTTTTGAAGAAAATCACTTACTTTTCAAAGGAGCTCCTTTATGTGGCCAGGGTTTTGAGGTGGCAAATTTGAAATGATCATAACTCCCTCAATATATCTCAGAATCTCTATTATGACAAAAATTATGAAATACCGTAGTCATTCTACATATACTGGCACTGGTTTGATGGAAATCTCTATCAAAAGATATCTGATTTGCAATATGTGCGGTCATCACAGGAAAAAACCCTAAAATAATTGATTTTATATCAATGATAACTTCACTTCTTGGACTTATATTTGGACGATTTTGTTTTTTGAACTTGGGTATTTTTTGAGAGGAACTCAGATCTACAACCAGTTTCTTTAGAATCTATCCAAAAAGTTTCAGAAATGAATTTGAATATCGCTGTCCTCTTTTTTCCTTCAAAAATTTGAAAAAAGAAAAAAAAAACTGTTCCACTTTTTTGCCCAAGAAAGAGCTTTGATACCACTTGTAATAAACTTTGATAGATAAAAAATCAAATATGAAAGATAAACCCTTAAGTTTGAGAATAAACCCTTAAATTTAGATATACCAAAATACATTCACACAATAGACAACACAAGAATCTAGAGAAAGATCCTTAGGGTAGGGTAACACCATCAAATACTCTTTAAGGAAGGAATTACTCCACAAGTCATGCTTGGTACAATATAATAAACAACATCCAACATGCTTTGATGCAATGGTACTCATGTATTTATATATTCTCATGAGTATTCCTAGGGGTCTATGCCAAGTTGCCAACTACCATTTATTTTTATATTATTTCCTCTAACAACATAGTGGGCCTATTCCAAGATTGTGGCCACATTACATCCATTATCCCCCTTGAATACCTCCCTAGGTACCCCAGATTATCCTCCCTAGGTACATTACAACTTTGGCTATCATTCTTTCTAGTTCTTGACCTAGTTTTGTTCACCTTTTGACTGTTCAATTGATCACTTTTGGTCACTTGAGTACATCAATAGTAATTTCATTTCATTTCAGCTCAAAGTTGCTACATGATAATATAACATTTGCCGACTCCAAAAAAATTTCTGGCTCTACACCATTTTTGCATCACTGCAGAGAGCAATTATTGCTTTAATAACGTTTTCCATTTCAACCTTAACAACAATACTAGTATGATTCCAACTGAAATCATTTCATAGATTTGTTCTAAAGGGTTGTTTCAATGTGTTTCATGGATGCAATTTTTTACTCGAACAATTTTGCTTCTTTAGTTCCATTATTAAGTTTAAACCATGAAATGTATTATTGTGACAAGGTTTATGGGCAACTTTTACTAGCTTATTTGTATTTTCATTTTTTTTGTTCAAGCATTTCTCAATATGGCTTCTGAATTGTCTCAGGCACACATATTTTGTTGCATGAGCTTCCATCAATTTTGAATGGATCAGCTGCAGAAAGTGCACAAGAACAAGATCACTCACTTGCATCTTTGGCTCCTAAGGTACCATTTGGTTTATAGATCTGGGCAATTTTCTATTCACATGTTTCCCTGATAAAGTAGAATATTACCAGAACAAAGCAACTTGCTGTGATGTTTTTGGAACAAATTCCGATTCAGATTGACACAGATTATCGTTCTATTGATCTGAATGTTTTTTAAAGAAAAACAATAAAATAGTTTAGGGTCCTTTATTATCTGTAGACTTCTATTTTATTTTCTAAAAAGTAGCAAGCTTGTGCTAATGGCTCCATGGTCAGTTAGGTCTGTACACAAGTAATAAACTGACCAAGCTACATGAAATCCCCATCCATCTTTAAGAAGCCAAGATACAGTTGACATCAAATCACCCTCTGTTTACTGCCATAATCAGGATTTAGGTCCTCATTGCTCGGAACATGCCTGGGAGGATTCTAACAATGCACAATGCAGATATGATAAACTATGAAACTGCTACAGACCATGATCAACTCTCTTACGTTGTATTGTTCAACATATGTCTGTAAAGAAAAAGCCAGGCAGTGATATATATCTCTGTTAAATCATGAAGAGAGAAAGAAGGAAAAAAATAAATTGTATTAATGTCCACCTAAGTCACATGAAACGAGGATATGAGACACGAAGGACATGGAAATATGAGTGACCGACACAGCACACGTTGACCCCGGAAACAGGACACGTTTTATTATATATATATATATAGATATTCAAAAAAATTATATATATTAAAAATATTACAAATTACAAATACAAAAAATGAAATATAGACATAAAGATCCATTCTTTTACAAAAAATAGAACATTTACAAAACACTTTGAATCCCTTCAAATCTAGATTTTACCCTTCACTTGCACGATGAGAGACCGTAAGAGCTCTTTCCATACAACTGAAAGGGAGAAAATAGCAGTGAAAACTGTTTTATATAGTCAAAAGGTAGGACATGTCTAGGGCACATGTCCTGTGTTTAGGACACGTGCCAAACACGTGTCCAAGTGTGCCCGTGTCTGACATGTGGGATATGGACATAGCACCTCTGGGGGCCGTGTCCTGTTACTTAGATGTCCACCAATGCCAAAAGATAGGTCAATGGTACTAAACTGCACATCCAGTATTAATACCAAATGGGGGAGTGCTTAGAGCTTCAATAATAAGACCTTATATAAATCTTTTATTTTTCTTGTATTGATTTTGTAATCGCGCAATCTATACTTTCCCAAAGCCTAAAGGAAAGTAGGCTTAGATTGATGTAACACGGAGGTAGCCCTATCACTGTCACCCTATGAAACATGATTCGTTAAAATAGCCCCCTGTGTCTCGAATCCTATGTGGGGACACAGATTCGACCAGATTCGTGTCCGACATGAATTTGGGTCGTCTCCTTCACACGTGACACGACCCAAATTCGTGTCAGACACGAATCTGGATGGTGTCCCGATTTTATGACACGTGTCCCGTGTTTTCGAGGCTCACGCCCTCTAAAAAGCATCTTATTCACTCTTTTTGTCATTGTTTGCTAAACAGGTCAAGGTGTGGGCAATTTTGGTGAGCAAGGAAGAGGGTTTTGTGCAGGTTTGAGTGCATTCCAAGTGTTGCCAAGTGGATTTGAGGACCAAATTGCAAGTTTTCTGCTACAACAACTATTACAGCAGTGATATTTCTTCCTCCTTCAACAGAAATCATGGCTCAATCTTCAAAGACAACAACAAAAGGGCAAAGGAAAGGGAAGAATCCCAGTGTTGGTGTTGCTCCTCCTCCAATAACTTCAGTACCCTCTTTTAGTGTCCCATCTTCTGAAAGTGGAGCTGGAAGTGAAGCTTCAAATGATGGAAAAATCAGCAGTGCAGCAAAACAAGGTCAAGACAGCAAATATCCATTGTGGAAGTATGTTACAAGGAAACAAGGAGATGGGGCCAAGGCAAAGGGGGGTGGGAATGTTTTGTGGACATGTGGATTTTGCCATAATGATTTTACAAGCACCTATTACCGAGTTAAACGCCATTTGTTGGGGCTGCCTTGTGGACTTGGAGCATGTAAATTAGTGAGTACATCCAAAAGAAGAGAAATGAAAAAAGAGGACGCTGTTGGCTTGGGAAAGTTGGCAGCAACATCCAAGAAAATCCAAAATGATGATCCTCTTCCATTCTTGAAGAAGCCATCTAGCAATTTTAAATTTGGGAGTGGGAGTGAAACTCAAGTTACTCAACAAGCAAGAAAGAGGGGGGCAGCTAGTCCTATGGACAAGATATTTCAGCGAGAGAAGCGAGAAGAGGTTGATCTTACCATTGGTTTCTTTTTCTATCTCAACTTCATTTCCTTTAATGTTGCACAGTCTCCTTTGTTTCTTGAGGTGTGTAGAGCTCTAATTGATCATGCTCCAATCGGATATGTTCCTCCTAATTCAGAGAAGCTTAGAACCACATTGTTGGTGAAGGCAAAGAAGGAGGTGGATAAAATCCTACAGCCTATCAAATAAGCATGGCCCTCAACAGGTTTTAGTATTGTTTCCTGTTATCGCACAGTTTGTAGCTAGGAAGAAAGGCTATAAAGTAGAGGGCCAAACTGGCGTAACAGGAACCTATCCCACCCAATGTCACCACGATGGGAAGGTTCTTTCTCTTTAGGGAGGTGAGGCCCAGGGGAGACGTCCC
>SNQJ01S0034478.1:130457-181902 GCA_010110895.2 Picea sitchensis | reverse complement strand
TACACAAATTAAATCTGGACAAAATAAAATTAATTTGCATCTAAGAATCACTCCAGGGGTGACGTCATGCCCCTCTAGGGTGACGTTGAGCCCCAAGTATGGAACACTGGGCAGGGAAGGTGAAACGTTGGGCCTCCAAAGGCTTGAAACCCTGCCCACATGTGCCAATGCCTCATAAATGTCGTCCAATATGACAAGACCAGTTCTGGATGAAGTCTAGTGTATCCATGATGACGTCTAGGGCCATCAAGGGCTAACATCCATGTGGGAGGAGTAAGATCTCCTGGGTCTAGGTCTGCCTAGGTGCCTCCAAAGGCAATGTCCTTCTTTCTCCCGGTGCAAGTTTTCAATCCCTGTCATGCCCCTTGGTTGGGGTCTTAGCATCCATCGGTGGGCTTTGAGCCCTATGAAGGTCTGAGCTAATCATTCCCTCCTGTGCACCTATCCACCAGGTAAGGTCCTGCAACAACAACAAGTACGCCCTCCAGGGGTTCATAAGTCACAGGGATCATAGCATGTAAATCACATCCAATAATTAAATTACCCAAACATGTGCATCAAATCCCCCTTAACCCCAAGCAAATGCTCAAAGACGTTGTGCAATTTGACAAGTTAGGTTTGGAGAGGGTCTCAAGGTGTCCTATTGGGCTAACATCTCTTAAGTTTGGGGTGTTTCCCAGGTGGAGTCTAGTCCAAGTCATGTAAGTGTATGAGGTGGCATGGGGTAAATATTTGGGCATGGGGTGCATGTGATAACAGGGAAATGCAAAGTCTTACTTGTGGGTGCCTTTGGGGAGGGCGAGCTGCACCTTGTCATGAATGCAATTGTTTCATAGCCCATGCATTGCCTTTTACTCTTAGCTTTATTTCTTTTGATCTTTTTCTCTTGTGCTTCAAGGAAATAGTTGAGGGCCACTGTCCTGGCTTGATGACCAGAGGTGATAGTGTTATCCACAAACATTTCACAGAAATTAGAAGGTTGGCTCGTGATGAAACCCCCTTTCTCTTGGCTATGCCACCAAGAGCCACTACCCTGGTTTGGTGACCAGATAGGTGGTAGTGTCATACCGCTACATACCCATGGTCATAATAGGTCGGCTTGTGATGAGACCTCCTATCCATCAACTAGTACCTTGAGTGTTTATGTTTATCTTGTGGGTCCCCTTTTCTTACTGAGAAGCTTTTCACTGCTTTCTCGGGGATTCCTGGGCGAAGCATCTCGAAGGTTTCAAAATTGGCTTTTAAATCTTGCCAACTACTTTTACCGTCTGGGACTTTAGCCCCTTCTTCCTACAAGGTAAGGAACAACCCTTCCTAGTGTAGCCAATCCCAATGCCCAAACAAGGATAGGGGAGATGAAAGGAGTAAAGATGGAAAGTGGTAAGTATGGAGGTAACATACGATGACTTTTCACAGATCCACCCAGTAGCAACCCATCCTAAAGGGAAATCAACTTACTAGGGCACCATGTCACCCTTCTAGGTATGAACGAGGCAAAGAGCATAATTTCCAAGCAAACGTCATCAAATGAAGAAAGATTCAATACAACATGTTCAAGTGCTTCAAAAATCAGAGTGATACATACCATGATACCTAGACTCATTACCTCATGGAGCAAGACTCACCGCTACTTCAGGACCAGGCTGGTGTTATGGATGCTATTGCTGGTGATACGTGGACTGTACTAAAGAAAAGAGGGGCCTTCCAGGGCCATGCTCAAGTCGTCTGGCTCTCGGTACTCCATGTCTAGGACCCGTGGGCCTCGAGACGTGATCTCCTTAATTATCCCTAGGCTAGGGGATAACAGATTTGATGGCTGTAAATTACTTGTACAAATCTGCTGGTATAATCTTTGAAGAAGGGAAAGTTCGCTCCTATAATAAGACCTTAGAGTTGGGGTGAAACCCTCCCTTTGTCTTGTTGTAATCATTGCGTTTATTGAAGGATATTTGCTGCTGTGATGTCCCAGTTAGGGCTGTTCACCCTATTTTGAGGGCTGCCCTAGCTATAGTTGAATGTTAAGCATGGCACATTTACGCCCTCTTGATCTTGTGGTGAGATCACAGTTGAAGAATGATGTATTGTTGGCTGTCTAATCTATAAAGAAGGCTTCCTACTTTTATCTATTTCACTTATACTCCAATTGTGGCTGTCCTTTAATTATTCATTGTTGCATGTTATTACTTGGCTGATTTTGTACTTGTTGTGAGGAGCATCTTTGGAAGGGCCCTCCTTTTTAATTTTTTGCATATTGAAGTAGATCCATGTGGTTAGTTTGAGCATGTTTATAACAGCCTAACTACGCTTCCTTCCATACTGTTTGAACCCTCTTGATTATTGAACCTGACTCCATCTCCCAATTGGATAGGCATTGGTCTTGGCAATCCACCATCTCTTTATTTCTAAAGAATATCATAAATTATCTTTTCTAGGGTTTCCCCCTTGTGTTGGAGGAGAGGGAGCCTAAAGTGAGAAGAAGAGTTGCTGTGGTGACAGTGGGTAACCTTCCCTCTAGGATTGTACTTTGTTTAGAGACTTGAATATTTTTGGTTGCAGATCTGGGAGGTGACAACCTGCAACAAATCTGTTTTTGTGCTTTAAAGAATCCATTCATGTGAAATTATTCGAAAGAATTTGTTTGACAATAATATATCTCCACAGCTTGCAAACCTGAAGATCACATTCCTTAACCTGCAAATGTTCTAAAGCATTTCCAGAAGCAATACAGTAAAAGGAAATGAGAACATATAGGGAGTGGGAAAGCAACTCTAAGAAGAAGTGGGAGGAGAAATTGAAGGAAAAGAAAAATGACTATAAAGAGATAAGACTAAGCAATAAGAAAACCACAAGTACAAGATGGACGTCATCTAGAGGGAAGCCCTAAACCAATAATGTTTTCATCCTGCAACTCGTTTAATATCCAAGGTTGAGAAGAAGTTGGCGATGACTTTCATGCTGTCCACTGGTTGGGCACTATGTAGTTTGCCATATTTACCTAACCTAGAGTTGAATGTTAGAATATAACACAAATATGTGTCACTTAATATGTCAATGACATGTCACCATATTAATATTATAATGTTGAGGTTAGGGGTTAGGTGGTTAAACAACCATAACCAACTTAGGGTGCTATATATTGATGTATTAAAAGATGATTGGATGAGAGAGTCGTATATGTAACATTGGGTAGCCTACCTCAGGTTCTCGTAGATATACTTCCCACAACATTATAAATATATGTGACATTTATTATTCTCTGCAGCTATGTTTTTCTATTATTTTGCTATGTATGCACCCATATGAAATCCTACATGGTATCGACATGAATACTTGTCTTGGAGCCTATCAAGATTGAGTCCAGAGCTTGTTACGAAGACCATGTTCGTTTGAAGACGAGGAAGGAGACTGAACCCCACTGGAGAGTGAGGAGACCAATGATCATGGACGAGAATGAAAGTGTGCATAGCTTGAATTAAAATAGTAAGGAAAAGGCGAGATATGTAGGTCAAGTTTTAATTTGAGGAAAAGAAAAAAAGAAAAAGTTTTTAAATTTTTAAAAGTTTCCTAAAGTTAGACTTTAGGAAAAATTTAAAAGAAGAAAATAAAAGAAGAAAGAAAAGGAAAATTCAAAGAGTTTTCAGGAAAGGGGAAGCCGATTTTAGACTAGCAGATCATTTGGGATAAACAATTTGAAGCAGATACAATCCATTCGAAGTAGGAATTAGATTGTTTTAGGAGGGTGGAAAGTGTTACCGCCCAAACTAGCAGTCTGTTACTGCCCAAACTAGCATCCCTTGGGGGGATGCTATGGAGTGTAGCTTGTGCAGGACCCTATTCCTTCTTATCTTTTTATATGCATATAGAAGTTTGAGCGGACTCACAGAGATTGTACAGTACCATGCAATAGTTGCATATCTTGGTGTGCTATTCATGTGGTTTAAATCTACGCTCGGAATTATATTTTATTGCAACCTAATGCAGGGGATTATTTCATGTAGGTGAGCGTTGAAGAGTCTTGGCTTTGCTTTGATCAACCGGCTTTGATGCTTCATAACAAGGTAACATTTTGTATTTCATGACGATAATAAGGGACTTCCTCAGGCAATGTAATGCAAGGATTTTACATGTAATTATGTAAACTACGTATACAGCTATTGTGTTATTACAGTGGTCATTCCTATCTTTTCTAGGTTCGAGCATTTGCAGGGTGGCCGGGAACAAGAACAAAAGTACAGATTAGCAATGGTATTGATGAGAGTCAGATTCTGGAGATTAAAATTGTCACAACAAAAGTGGGATCCAAACATTGTCAGGGCAATGAGGCCACTATAACATTTGATCGAGATGCTTTGATATTTTGTTCTGGGGGAGGCTCCACTCTTGAGGTGAAGTATAGAATAGCTTTTAACTTTACTGACCTAATCAATTAGAATATAGTCCAAGATGATATCGTTTCACTAAATCCTTTATGTTTATTTAACTCTATCAAAATTTGTGTGAAATTAGGTGTTGGAGCTTCAACCTCCAGGTAAAAGGGTAATGAGTGCGCAGGATTTCTGGAACGGGTTACGCAGTAGGAACCTGCTAAAAATCCAAGTCCTCTGAATCCCTCCCTCAAATTGTTAACTGAAGTAGGCTTATGTTTTTTCTTGCCCAAGTCCATGTAAATCATACTCTGCATTTTAGAGCTCTGACAAGTATAAAGTAGTTTTGTACATCGGAATTAGAAAGAATGAAAGAAAGTAAACACAGCATGCGGAAGATTCAAGATCCAACCCAAGTGATTGTGGTTACCATGTCCGTGCAATCAAATAATGAAATCCCATCACTTGTTAACTCCCTTTAACTTTAAAATCTTTGGGTCTGAAAATGCACATTTGAAAATGTCTTGTTTTCTGTCATTCCAAATGCGTTGCCTTTTAAATTTTATTTATGTGTCATGGTAATGGAGATGGTTTCGGTGTTATGATTATTAGACATATAAGTGCAAAATAGGATGGACGGTTAGTAGTTTTTATTTCCAATATTAATTCTGTAAATAAAACTTGTATAGATCCATCTCAACCCCGGATCTATTAAGCATTGAAAGGGATAAAAAAACTTGCGGTGCAAACCTCGATGTTTTTGTATCCTCAGAAACTTTTTAATGAACATTGAGGTTTGCACCTTATCTTTTTTCATCCCTTTTGATGGGTAATAGATCCAAGGTTAATAATTGATGAATCTATGTTAGTTATTATAGTTGTTGGTTAAATACGGTAAAGATTAAATATGTGTAATCCTGTGGTAGATTATATTTTTTTAGTATGAATAATAGGAATCCATCATTGGGTTTAGCAGTGGGAGTACCTCACCATGGTAGGTTTTCTACTTGCTCACCTAAACCCAATTATATGTCCGTGAAGGGGGAATTCTAAGCCCATGTAATATTATAGTGTTTGATCTCATCAACAATGGCTTGGCTATGACAAATCAACCTCAGAGGGTAGCCCCTCAAGCAGCCAAATGATTTGGATGATGTCACACACTAGTCTTCCATTGGTGACTTATGAAAATAGTTGATTTGAAGATGAATTACCAAGTTGGCTTTCTTCCAAGTTGGTATTACCAATTCAAAATGCTCTTAACACAAGGCGTTGCAGAGATTTATAAATACAACTTCAGGGCATCTACTTGTACTCTAGCTTCATTTCTAGTCGTTTTAATGATATTTTGGAGTTCTATGGATGGTTTTATTTAATCGCTTGCATTAGAAGAGCAATGGTCTAAGAGAGTTGCCATTAATAAAGAGGTACTGTACTCCATTTTTATTGCCCTATTTGTTGAAATTGTGTACCGATGAAAAATTTCACTTCACAAAATGCCTTAGATATATACCCAAAAAATGTTTCATCCCTAAGATGAATCTGATTTCTCCAAAAAGCCTATTTAATCTTCTAAATCTGTGACAGCAAATCATCATAGGCAGCATACAAAGTGTAGACACCACAAATACATAATTGTTAGATCATTTCAATAGCATTTAGGGAAAGATCTAACCCTCAAATCAGATCTGAAAATTACATTAGCCAACAACAGCCAAACCAACGACCAAATCAGCTCTAAAAATGCAAACTAAGCATTCTAAATTGACTGTTCATTAAATCAATAGCAACTTTACCCAAAATTAGATTTGCAACATAATTTAGAACAACAAACACTTCTTTTGTATTTCACATGAAAGATGATTATATTACACAAATCAATGCATCCCAAGCTGGAAATGCAAAATCCTTGCAGCGTATCCCAGACAAAGCTTTATATCACTAGAATTGAATACATCCCACATTGGAAATGAAAAACCCTTATCCTAGGCAAATCTTCTCACATGCGTAGTGAAAAATATCTAGGGCTCCAAATGCTAATCACTAGCAAACCCTAGATTCTTTTCATTCTCTAAAAGCTACATTGATTTGTAAATTGCTATGGATATTCCACTGGAATAGTTCATCACAATAGATCTCACAAGATCATGCAAGCTCTTGGTTATGCAATGTTTTACTTAAGATTAAGATTTAATATTACTAGATTAGTGCTCAAAACATTGAAATATGATGATATTGTCATGAAAGAAGCTAAAACAAATACTACACTATCCACATGTTGAACGCAAGATGTACCCTAGGAAACCCAATATGGGAAAATCTCACCAGAAGGTGATGACTATGCCTCACTCTTTTTTTCTTGTATATGAAATGAAAATACAAAGAAAGGTGAACTTACTATGGGGTTTCCATTAACACAATGGATGGTATGGCTACTATAGGGTCTTCTATTTTTTTAGTTATGCTCAAATATCTTAATCCCTTGCTTTGCTCAAATATGGAACAATAATCACAACAAATGGAACCACTTCTTTTCCTAGTGGCCTAGTATTTAATATGGGTGTAGTCTAAAGATTCTATGTTTTGTACTTTTTCGGCAACCATCATTTGAATCTGGCTACACAATTGACAATTGTTGGTGAAATCACAATTTTATGTTGCTTAAATTGCAATTTTGAATGCATAAATGGATTCAACACCCTTAAAAACCCTTGGAACACTCAGATTGTATAGACTCAACAACTCAAATATACAATTCTTGGCTGGATTTTGGGCAAAATTGGTTGGAAAAAATGTCTGGAAATAGACTATTTCTTTAATATGTCTTGAGAGTTGTCTAGGGTTAGGCTTAGGGGTTTTGTATGCCTCAACTCCAAATTAGGGTTAAGGTTTTGGACCCTCTAGAATCTTCTTGAAAGTCCACATGTGACTAGCTCCACATGTGTGAGTAATGGATGTTGACATGGCATCCACTCAACACCATGGTGGTTAATAACATAGGTCAACTTGTAGGAGGCATGACATCCTCATACAAACTTTGATTGAGGTGATCTTTGTGCCATTGGAAATCTTTCAATGTGTAAAACAATGTCAATAGGTTGGGGACTACATCCATAAAGTTTTGTCCCCAAAAAAACCATTTAGTGCACCAAATGGGCTCTTTATGTTTTATGACCCAAATCACCCAAATAAGACCCACCACTTAAATGGGCCCTACAAGTCAATAGCTCCAATTTTTCCACTTGGAAAGTACCAAAATATATGACAAATTATATCGTGATCTATTTTGGATCACACCCCTCCATTTTTGGAATCTTTTGGTCCCCAAGACTTTTATTGAAGGAGGTGAGGAAATTTTTCTTATACCTTCTCCTTGGAGTACCAGTTGGCCTTGCCTCAAAGTTGTCCTTTCCACCTAACATGCTAGAGTTCATGCTATCCTTGTCTAGTTGTTTTGGATTTCTTTTGGAAAATCGTATCCTTCGCTAACTCTGCTTGAGAGTCTAATGCTAAGTCCTTTATGGTATGTAATACTTTCTCATCATTTCCCTGGTCTAACATGGAAGGTTCATAGAATTTCAGATTTTCCACATTCACTAGTGAGTGAATGTGCATATATGGAAGTAGACTAAGCATCTAGGCATTATCACCTACCTTTTCGAAAAGACCATACCGTTGAGCCTTGATCTTCTTAGCATGACCCTGTAGGCTTTATTTGTTTAAATGCAACTAAACTATGTCATCTACCTTGAATGTCTTCTAAATTTTGGGTTGGTCATGTACTTTTTTGTGACTTCTTCAATGTCTCATGTACTTGCAAATAGACTTGCCTGATCTTATCAATGAATCTTTTAACTTTCAATGCTTCACTTGTGGTGTCTTCCTTTGCTCCTCCTTGTTGTCCATATACAACATCTAAAGGTGAATGTGACAAATATCTAAACTAAGTTTGAAAATAGGGTTTACTGGTCGAAGTATGCATTGCTCTCTTATAAGAGTGTTGAATATAAAATCAAATTTTCATCTTGTGTCCTTGGATACTTTTGATTTTAACCCCTCAGAAGGTGAACCAATGCCTTGTTCACTACTTCTGTCTACCCATCTGTATGTAGATGGAAAGTTGTAGATCTCTTCAACTTGGTGCCCATCTTCTCCCAAAGTGTAGTCCAAAAGGCATTGAGAAATTTGGTATCTCTATTTGAGATGATGCTCCTTGGTATCCCAAAGTGCACCCAAACCTTTTGAAAGAACATGATTGTTGCATATTATACATTGATGGTCTTTTTACAAGGGAATGCACAACTTACTAAACTTGTCCCCTACCACAAATAGATAGTGACGCCCCCCTTGGTTTTTGGCAAACCACCCATGAAATCCATGAAGATGCTCTCCCATGGTCTAGTAGGTATAGGTAAGGGATGGTATACAACTTGTTTCTTATTATTGCGTTTGTTGGGACAACAATGTATGCATTTTCTCATAAATTGAGTTACATCTTCTTACATTATGGGTCAATACACATACCTTTATAGGTCGGTCAATGTTTTGTCAATGCCATGGAACTTTCGAGGTGTGAGCCTCTTTGATTGATTGTAATCTTTCTCCTTTAGGAACTCAAAACTTAATAACTTATCCAACTTGTAGAGAAACCCATTCCAAAGATGATAGCCAACCTTGCTATCAACTTCTTCTTCACAAACTTGGCCTTGTAGTTGCTCAAATACCTCCTTAAAATCCTCAACTTATTTGTATTACTCTTTGTATCCATCATGTATGAAAGGATCTATGTGCATAAGAGTACCAAAGGTGTGATTTTTGGTGTGGGTGGGCTTGAAAGCATGTTTTCCTACTTATTAGTACCACCCTTCTTATATTTGATGATAAGATGAAATTGTGGTAAAATTCCCATCCACTCGTAGTATTTGGTTTGTTGAAGCTTACTTTGGGCTTGCAAATATTGCCGGTGTATGGTGGTTTCCTTACCCATCAAATAGTGTTTTCATTTCTTAACAACTTGAATCATAACATATAATTCCTTGTTATATGTGGGGTAGTTTAAGACTCCACCATGGAACATTTCATAATGATAACATATTGGCTTGCCTTCTTGCATCAAGACAACTCCCATAACATATCCACTTACATCCATCTCCACTTCAAAGGGCTTTTGCAAATTGGGCAATGCGAGAATTGGTTCTTGAATAATCTTTCATTTAAGCTCTTCAAAAACCTTCCGTTGATTCTTTTCACACTAAAAACTTTGTGTTCATTGTTATGGCATGGAGTGGTGCAACCACAACTGAAAAGTATGGTATAAAATTATGGAGGTATTTTGTTGCCCCATAAAACTCATCACTTCAGTGACATTGGTCGACATTGGCCACTTGATGATAGCCTTCATCTTTGTAGGATCAATCATGTGTTTGTTGAGTTTTGGTGTACCTTGGGAAGTGGTCCCCTTGTGGTTTTGGGTCTCTAACCACAAGAGGGAAATACATTGGGATTATGTACCTTGTAGTTTATGTCTAATTCTACTTGGACTTCACTTAAGTCAAAAAGTTGGAATTTTGTCACTTAAGGCAAAAGTGACATTTTATTCACTAAGTGGGTGAATGAAGGGACATAAAGTGAACTTAGGAAACTGAACCCAAAGTAGGTTTTGAGGTGAGATTCTTTTGGAGAGATCTCACCCATTGATTAGAGATGGCTTGGGGTGATCCTAGCCATCCATTGTTAGGTTTCCTTATGGATGGTTCAAGAGGGGTGCATAGGGCCAAGAGAGGCTCAATTCACTCATTTGTTCACTTGGAGAGTTTGAGTGAGAGCATTGAGATGAGGATGGAGGCTATGGTTGAGGGAAGCTTGGGCGCCTCCTTTCATGGACGACTCATGGAGGCTTAGGCCCTCTATTATTTGTGGTGTGTGGTCTAGCTTTGAGGAGGGCACACTTGAGGAGGAGGGCACTTACTTAGCAAGAACTAGCTATACTTGGACGATCACGGATCTGTCAGTTTCAATGGAGAGGTAGCACACAACAACTTATTTATGTGCAAGGGATTCCTCATCGGTGGAAAGAGGATCAAGGGCGCATTGTTTCAGTGAGATTGGCAACAAAGGAAGAGGGTGCACTTTGCTTGGGCGCATATCTTTTTGGAACTCCAAAGAATCTCAAGAGCAGTTGCCATTGTATTGGCTTACTTGTTGTATCTCATGCTTTAGACATCACATATATACACTTTCATTCTAAATTGATTTTCCCCACGGGGGTTTTATCCAGGGTCATGTTGACCAAAAATACATGTGTTCATTTTTCATGTATGCTTAGAGTTTAGATCAGATGTAGGAGCTTGTAAAGATCCTAGATGTGTGCTATTTGTTTTGAGGGAGGCTATGGTTGAGGGAAGCTTGGGCATCTCCTTTCATGGACAACTCATGGAGGCTTAGGCCCTCTATTATTTGTGGTGTGTGGTCTAGCTTTGAGGAGGGCACACTAGAGGACGAGGGCACTTACTTAGCAGGAATTAGCTATACTTGGACGATCACAGATCTGTCAGTTTCAGTGGAGAGGTAGCACACAACTTATTTATGTGCAAGGGATTCCTCATCAGTGGAAAGAGGATCAAGGGTGCATTGTTTCAGTGAGATTGGCAACAAAGGAAGAGGGTGCACTTTGCTTGGGCGCATATCTTCTTGGAACTCCAAAGCATCTCAAGAGGAGTTGCCATTGTATTAGCTTACTTGTTGTATCTCATGCTTTAGACATCACATATATACACTTTCATTCTAAACTGGTTTTCCCCACGGGGGTTTTATCCAGGGTCATGTTGACCAAAAATACATGTGTTCATTTTTCATGAATGCTTAGAGTTTAGATCAGATGTAGGAGCTTGTAAAGATCCTAGATGTGTGCTATTTGTTTTGAGGTTTGCATGTACTAACACTTGGTTACTAAAACTACTTGCAAGGGCACCTTAAAAGAGCATATAACCATCATTTTGAAGGAAGAAAAGTACTTGACTGTTTGCTGTCCTAAAACAATAGCAAAGGAAAACCTTGTTGACATAACTTAGATCCCAACAAGAGGTCATATGACAGGCCTATTGGGCAGCCTTCTAGTTCCTCAAAAATCTACAGTGTTCCCCTCCACCAATCACATACCCTAAGTACACGAAGTATTGTGAGGCAAATTCACATTTTTTAAGGTTTGCCAATAGTTAATGTTTTTTTAGGGTCTCTAACACTTGCATGAGATGTGAGATATGCTCTTCCAAGGTAGAGCTAAAAATCAATATATCATCTAAGTACACTATTACAAATGAATCTAAGAAGAGACACAATACATCATTTAATCAAATGCATAAATTTAGTTGGTTCATTACATAAACTAAAAGATATTACCAACTATTCATATAAACCTTGCCTTGTCTTGAAGGCAATGTTCTCAGTGTCTTTTTTTTTACTCATACTTGGTGGTATCTCGATTTGAGATCCAACTTGTTGAAGCACTTGACATGTTGTAACTAATCTAAAAAGTCATTGACCCTGGGTAGAGGGTATTGGTTCTTGAGGGTGATCTTATTTAAAGCTCTGTAGTCAATACATATTCTCCAAGTCCCATTCTTCTTGGACACTATGTTGATAGGTGACCCACAGGGTGAGGTACTTGGTCAAATTACTCCTTGCACCAATAGTGCCTGCTACTATTTCTTCACTTCATTTGCTTCAATTATGGACTATTTGTACAATTCTGTGTTTGACAGTGGGGAGTCAAGCAACAACTATGTCTTGTGCTCCACTTCCATCTTAGGTGGTAACCATTCAAGTTTCTGGAACACTTCTCTATACACCTACAAAAGCTCCAATTGTTTTTTCTCTTTAGTACATTTCTCTAGAGATGCCTTTACTCTGCAATTTTGCCTCCTTGTTTATTTTGTCTTAAAAAGAGCAATAAAAGCCTCCTACTTTAGTCGATTAGTTTCTTGGCTTGGTTAGTACTTACTAGAGAGGTCTTGCATTTACTTTTGTGTGCATTGATGATGAAGGGCTTCCCATCCTTGATCAAGTGGTATTGGTTTGCCTTCATCATGAAGATAAAATCCCTTGTGTACATGTAGGGGCTTCCAAACACAACACCTCTCACATCAAGTGGTACTACATCTACCCCCACATCATCAATATAATTTTCACTTATAACAAATTTGATCTTACGATGCTTAGTGTCCCTATGCTCTACATCCTTGTTTACCCATCCCAATGGGTATGGGGTGAGGATGGTAATGAACTTTCAATCCAATCTTACTTGCTAGATCCTCTATTATGAGGTTGCCCTACAAATCAAAATCAAACATAGCATTTTCCTTTGTCATCTCAATATGGAAGAGTTTAGTCATCTCCTTCTATTCCTTGGGATGGAGCTACTTAGGTTCACCTCCTTTTGCAATGTACTGCAACCGATCTTTTTCTCTAGATCAAAGTTCTTTACCTAGTTTCCTGAATTCACAACTAGAATGTTCTTATTGTTGGCCTCCTTTGGTTATTTGGATTCAACATCAGATGTAGCTTCCAACACTTATCTTTGGTATGACCATCAAAATTACAAAGTTACAATGATTGCTTGGATCCTTGCACCGATGTGTAATGGATGCTATCTTCTTATCATTTTCTACCTCATCTTTCCCTCCTTGGAAGTGCCTTGGTGGTCTTTCTACTTGGAACCATTTGGTTGTCCTTCTTGTCCATCCCCAATTACTGTGCTTGCACACAGGCCTCATCAATGGTCCGAGGTTTAAAGAGCATCACCTGCCTCCTTAAATGATCGTGGAGACCACCCAGATACTTGAGGAGTACATTTGGGTTCTTGGGAGATATTCCAAACATAATGATTGTTTTTAGAACTCAATAGTGTACTCTTGTACACTCTATGCTTTCTTTTGCTAGAAGTAATTTCAATAGATCCATTAGTCCTCCTCATACTCAATAGGGTAAAACTAAGAGTTAATTAAGGTTTTAAACACCTCTCACTTAGTTATTAGGGGATCACCCTCCATCCTCATCCTAAGTGTCTCTGTGTAGTTCCCACCAAGTTTGAGCATGGCTCTCTAAATTTAGTTAGGCAAATGATACCTTTGGCTCTTCTCCTATGTTATGAACATTGAAATAGACTTCTAATTGTTGCAACCATCGATTCAAACTTAACAACATGAATCTCATCTTTATAGGGTTTGATGTCCACTTGCTACCACTTTGAATAGAGATTGGGAAGAGGTGTTTATGAAACTTGGTCCCTCTTTCTCAACTCCTTTTCCCACAAGCTCCTTTTCAGGTTATTCTTTGTCTCTAGATTTCCCCTTTGAGCCATTTTCTAGCTCCTTTTCAGGTTATTCTTTGTCTCTAGATTTCCCCTTTGAGCCAACTTTTGAGTTAGAGCTACCAAACTCCCCAAAATCTCTGAACTTGTTGTCTACCATGAGGATTTCCATGTTGCAAGAGATGTCAGAGACTTGTGTTTCTATCTTTGAAAATCTCTCCTCTAAGTCATCCCTTGGATTTTTACTACACCGATCTACCATGGCTAGGGTTTGCAACTTCTTTCATTTAGGTAGTGTCTGGATCCTACAATTTCCCACAAAAACTCCAAAGAAAACTACTTTGATACCAATATTGTCTGTAAATTGTCATGGATATTTCATTGGAACAATTTGTCGCAATAGGTCTTTTTTGCAAACTCTTTGTAAAGCAATGTATAAATTTTTCTAGCCTAGGTGACTGCTTTCCTAATGTCCTCTCATTAAATAACTCAAACCAAAATTTATTTAACAATAGAAAATTAAATTTTTGAAGATTGCATCAATCACACAATTGAAAAATGAATAGCAAAAGAAATAAAACACATACACATGGATTTCTCCTTCAAATCAACTTGTCATTCCTTTGATCAAAGCTTACAAGGTGACCTCTTCAACCTACTTTAAACTAGCAACTGTACGATCAATAAAATCACCTCAAACAATAGTGTATGACCATATCTAAGGGTGTATGACCAGATTCGAGGGTGTACAGATTGTGCATGAAGAAATGACTGCTACAATAGTGGTACACACTGTACTGCTTGTTGTGCTTGTTGGTCTCTTTAACAATCTACTGCTCTTCTTCTCCTTGAATGCACTCTACCCTCTTCTAACTCTCTTCCTATCTTCTCACGTGTGTAATATACCTCTCCTATTTTGTCTTGTTTATGCTTTGAGAGAAGATAAGTAATCTCCTCAATCCTAGTTGCCACCTTTTGTAAATGTGGATGAACCTACATAGATAAAATCTAGCTAGCAAATGACATACACAGTTTGCAAGAAAATTGAGAAAAGACAGAAACGAGAGAGAGAGAATCAAATAATTGTATTAACTATGTGAAAGAATGATACAATACAATATATATGCATTGTATAGCTCAACTAATGCACCATAATACATGAGATAATGTGCCATAGTGGTGGTCTAGAGTGATATGGACACACACCAACAATTATGGAAGTTAACTGCCACCTAGTCTAATAGCCTCTCAATCCTCAGTTAACTGACAGAAAGCATCAGTAATGCACCGCTCTGGTGATAATCCCAAGGACAATGCACATTAACAATGATAATCCCAATGCTGCATGGTGATGGAATCAATGTGGCATCAAGACTCCACTCAACTGATCCAACTAAAGTGTGAACTGAAGAGAATATTCCCCTAGAATGTAGGAAAATGAATATTCTCCCTAAAATGTAGGAAACTGGATAATGACTAATAAACATAGGGAAAACCTTAGGAAAAATAAATCCTAGGTGTGTGTGAAGTATTTCCAACACCCCCCTTGAACATCATTATGGTGAAAATAAAAGAATGGATCCTGACAACGAGGCCATGTTAGGTACTCAAAAACAAAAGACACTAAAATAAATGAGGAAAGAGGGAAAAACTCATGGGAAACACACCCTTCAAGGTTATAAAAAAAAAAGAACCGACAGTTGCTAGGAAACTGTTTCTTTCACTCCAAGACGACTGCGCAGAGAATAAAACTTCTGCTCAGTGAAGGTCTTGGTGAAGATGTCTACAGTCCATTCTGCTGAAGGAAAAAACTGCAGGTCAATGATCCTCTCGTGTACTAAGTCTCGGATGTAGTGCATGTGGATCTCGATGTGCTTCATCTGCTACCTATGAATTGGATCTTTGCAGAACATCAGAGTGCTATAGTTGTCACACCAGATGATGATTGGCCAATGAAACTGAATGCCTAACTCAGTGAGAAAATGTTGTAGCCACATAGCATGAATGGTTATGTTAACTACCCCTTTGTACTCTTCCTCGGCTAAAGATAGAGCAATAACATCCTGCTTCTTGCTCGACGAACAGATGGGCTCGAAACTGAGACTGAGTGAGTAACCAGATGTGGACTTGCGATCAATGTTGTCGCCAACCCAGTTAGAATCAGTGAACCCGATGAGGTCCAATGCAGAGTCTGTTGCATAGTGAATCCTAAAGGTGATGGTTCCCTGTATGTACCGAACACTAGTACATATGACCAAATTTGCCACGGTTTTTCGTTGCTATTGCCACACTTATCCGTCACAATTTCCACGAAAGACAAGACTATTTTTTGTCGCTATATCCACGAACCCGGTGTTCGTGGAAACAACGACGAAATTAGCCCTCCACGTGTCCTCACCATCAAGATAGGTTAACCTTATACATCGTCGCAATTATGACGAAACTTCGTCGCAATAGGGACGAAAAACCGTGCTAATGTAAAAAAATTGTGAAAAGTTGCGACGCAAAAGTGTGGCAATAGCGACGAAAATTTATGGCAAGACAAAACTTACGATGCAGATGCTGTATGTGCGACGCAAAACCGTGGCAAAGTGCGACGAACTTTTGTCGCTATTTCCACGGTTGTTCAAAATAAAATTTGCCTTCCGACGAACTATCGTCGATATTGCGATTCGTCCTTTAAGTTTAATTTTTTTTTTTTACACGAGATATGGTATTACCATATTATATTGTAATATGGTAATACCATATTACAATGTCTCTACTTTCTCAACAAGATGCAATAAGTTCTTTTTAAAAACAACTTAGGATAGTGATTTGTCCCGAGTGGGATGGTGACCTTGGCATTCAACAAGATAAGAAGTAATTCATTGATGACAAGTGTAGCAGGTGTGCAGGTCCACTAGTGTATGGATATTATCTGCTAAGTGGCAAACTTGAACTTCCTCTTCCAGAATAGATGGCTCATATAGCTTGAGATGATTGACATAAATGATATTATGGATGTCTAGCAAGGAAGCGAAATACTAATGACATCCATTATCATTAATATATTGAAGAACAATATAGGGACAATAAAAAATAGACTAGAGTTTTTTATGATGCTACCCCTTAAAACATTGTTTGTTCATATACAACCAAAGTTAGTGACCAATTTGAAACTAGACAAAGCCTTGATGGTGATCCTAGAGGGATTTATAATGAGCTAGGGAGGATTGAAGGGCATTAGTAACCAAAGAATGAATGCTAGATAATTTATGAACATATGAGATTCAATACATTTTACCTCGCCTTATAGGAACTTCCATCCATAAGATGCGAATAATAGCAAGATGCAAAGAATGAGCAATGCAAGAAATTATATAGGGGTAATATGAGGGTCTTTGCAATGTACACGAGATACATTGTTGTTGTGAGGGAATCCTCCATCAACTAGGCCTATATATCCCATGGTACATGTGAATACCCCTATGCCTTGAGAATTAGTGTAAGGTAAAACTACAAGGTGTGCCATGTGGATTAGTGTAATGTTAGGCAAATAGAAGACAAATGAGAAAGAAAGATTGGTAGGCAAACATTGCATGTTAAACACACAATTTTGACATGGGGAACAAGTGAATTTAATCACTTCATAAGAATGATAGAAACTAAAATATGAAATGTAAATAATGAAATAAAAAGAAATAATCTTAACTATCATGTAAATGATGCAATGGCTAAATTAGGAGATTTGAGATGAGCAATTTCTAATTACTATATTAATGGAACAATAACTGGAACATGTGAAGTAAAACCATGAATTGGGAGTCTAACAATAATAACATCTCAACTATAAAATCATTGATAGGATTAAGAGTGACAAGGAATGCACTTACTTATCGTGAGGTAGGATGGTGTAGGAACATGTTTAGCTAGATACCTACATCATGGAGGTTGGCATCTTACCACAAGTGAGGTAGGATTGGCAACATAGTCTCTTATGGAAAGGATGGAGGATAGATGAAAAGGTAATGATGGAAGGTTGTGGTGTTAGGGTATTTATAACAAAGGCAAGATAAAGTTGGTAATAGCTGACGACATTGGAAAAGAGCTGAGGTTGACATAATGAGCTAAAAAGAGTGAACATGGCTGAGAGAGGAAACACACTCTAATATAGGGTTATCACAGAATAAATGTAACATATATGGCAACTTGGGTGACATACATCAACCTAAGTTCAATACAAGCATAGAAGTGAAAAATACCAATGGTATCATTGGAGAAGAGAGTATCAAAGGAAGATATGATGTCACCATTGGGAGGGGAGCCATAGTTGCAAGATATGGAATCGCGACCATTAAGGGGACATCTTGGGCTTGACAAAGAAGTGATGATAGTTGATCCTAACTAGGTACAGAGGTTATCTCAAGTAGGTCTTTCTTGAGATAATGACCTAGAAAGGGACCCATCGATATTATGATAAAAAAAATGGAGAAAAAATGAGTTATGTAGGAAAGGAAGAAGAGCTAGGGAGGAGAGGCAATACTTTCCCCAAACATTTGAAGGACTAGGAAAAGAGGGAAAGGTATGTGGGAGAGCATGGAACACTAGGAGGGAAGAAGACAAGGGAGAACTAGGTAATAGTAAGGTGTTACGAGTAAAGTGGCTAGAGTTGATAATGGGAAGTCTAAGCTAGCTCAAAAATTCCCAATAGGAACAAGGCTTCATTCAACTTGATAAAAAGTGTGTTAAGACATGGGACCTTTTTAATGTTAGCAAATGTTGATTTTGACAACTAATGGAAAGATAAGGAAAAGAGAGGCATGTAGAAAGAAAAAGGGGCTACCTCATTGTTGTAGCCAATGAGAGGACAAGGGCAAGCAATTATGGAACTAGGTATAATAGATCATATATGTATTTTGTTAGTTGGTGTGTGGTAGAAAAAAAATAAATATTGAGTTAAAAATCATTGGGAGGTTTGGGATTTAGAATGAAAATAAGCGAGTGAGTGCATGGTAAGAAGGATGAAATGTATTATTTAGAGAGAGAGTTTGGAAGAGGAATAATGCAACCATATGAGATGAGATGGATTGATGTGATGTAAAAGTGAAAGAGAAAGGGTATTTATGTATTATGTTTTGTTGGGTCTTAGCATTATAAGTAAGAGGTATTGCAGAGGTGAGTTCATAGTTTTTTGTCATCTTTATAGAATTAATAAGTATTGCAATGAGCATCTTATAAAAAAAATCATTGTTTTGTTTTGGGTAGAAGGATGAGAGGTATCATTTGGAATGTGTGGAAGAAAGTGAAACCATATGGAATGGTTGGATGTGAGTTACAACTAAAAGAGAAAGATTTTTATGTAGGATGTCTTGGTCACATCATTACATGGAAGGTATTGCAATAAAGATGAGTTCATAGGTTTTGTTATCTTTAAAGAGTTGATAAGTATTTCAATGGACATCTTATAAAACATTTCATTGTTGTTCCTATTATAATTTTGAGTAAATTAGGTAATCAAGGGGAGATACATAACATTCAACATTAGCAGAAAAATACCTATGACAGGGTGACTCCACAATGTTTATTAATGAGAGATGAGTTTCGTCCTATTGGCTAGAAGCCCCAATGATAGGAGAGGGGGTGAGGAGTGATGGAAAATACGATTATTTTGGTTACAATTGTCAAAGATTATAGTGACAAGTTGGTCTTTGATCTAACAATTATGAGTAAAAAAGGAGACTTAGAGAGGGAATAAATTTCATTTGTCATTATGATTTGGATTTTTCATCTATGTACAAGGATTTGGATGTGAATTATTATTATAAGAATATAAACATTTTGTATTGGTGTCCTTTGGAGCCTTATAATACTTGCACTAACATGTGGGATGAGAGGAGGGGTCTAGATTATTGGGATTAACTTCATGCATTGTTTAATAGGAACCAGGATTTGGACTAGGGATAGCAATAAGGTTAGGATTATGGAAATGAATGAAGTGAGGGATATTTTCTATTTATTTTCCACAATGAGGATATGGATAAAGACTTTGTATATAGGGTTCTCTAAAATAGTTATACTTCTTTATAAAAAAAACACAAGTAAACCAAAATTATATTTAAAATACCTCTTTAGGGTTCTTGATTTATAGTTGAAGTTTGAGCTAGGTAAAGAAATTGTACACTCAGATGTCTTGTACAACCACCTACACATTAAATTGGACAAATAATTAGACAATAAGAAACACCACATGGATCTTGGCATATATATACAATATCTACATATTAAATTTGACAAATAGCTTGACAATAACAAATAGAATTAGACAATAAAAACACTACATGGAACTTGGCGTATATATCAATATCTACATATTCATGAGTTGTGAACTTTTTGCTAGTATAAATCCTACTTTTAAAAACAAGTCAAAACCCTTACCTTTTCATTTGTCTTTTCGCCCGGATCCATTATCCCAGCCACAACTTGATAAGAGTTGTCTATGAGATACATTTCCATCACCAAGACACTTGAATCATAAAAGACAAATTTTTATATGGTAAATAGTTAATAAGAAAATAAGCAACATACATTGGATATATGCAAAATCCTCTAGAAAAAAAAATTAAGTTATGCATGCAACAATAAATTCTTTTGTTCGAGAATAGGTTATTCTTTCTGAGAATAGGGCCAACCACATGAAGGTGGAAGCTCATATGGCCCTCCACCCAACCCTCCTCACGTAAGCTCTTAATTCCCATGATTTCAACAAATATTTTTTCTTTATATAGAAAACATATGAACATTCATGCATAACTAGGATAGTCATCAAAACATATGAACATATAGCATTGATAAATATCCAAAATACAAGTCATAATTTATACATCTAATTTTTCTTTGATTTATGTTTTTTTACATTCATAAAATTGACAATTGGGGGTATCATAATCATCCAAGGACATTGTATTTAGTGTTCCACATCCTTCTATTGTTTGTGTGTGCTCATGTACCATACTTATGGTATGTCGTTGAGAAGGGTTAGTTGGCATTTGTTTAGGGTCGTGAACTTAAACAATGAAAATGATCATATCGATATGTTGAAATATAGTGGAAATAACTAATTCATTATTTTGATTAACATTACCTTATTTCTCTTTACTGTCTGTGTAGCTGTGCCAGTTGGTGCGTTAATTTCTTGTCCACTTGGTTGCTCAGCATTTCACCCTCTGAGCTACATGCTCTTCAATTTTGATAAGATAATATATAAAGGTATAAGTAAAGAAATAAATATCTACAATCACAGGTAAATATTTGTAATTACGAGCATACATCTTAGGAATAGATTTTCTGCTCTACACTATCAGCACAGACATGTACACCTTGTATGACTTGGTGTTTCTTGAATCTTCTTTGGATTCACCAACTTCTTGGTAGCACTGTTTCTTGAAATAAACATAAATACTTAGTTAGGGTGATATATTAAATATGAATAGACTTTACAAAGTCTACTCTGTTGGTTTCCTTATTCATTTTGATTTACAACATTGGCTGGGGGATAAGAGTCTGGCCCAAGATTTTTCTATATTCAATCACACTTTAAAACCATACTTGTAACCAAAACTTTAGGTCCTCCCTCGATGCAGTGATTGTCAAACATATTTAATCGCAATGCATAACACCATTAAAATATCAATAACAAAACATATATTTGTTCACTAACATTAAATAAATATTAACCACAGTTAATCATTTAAATCTTACTATTTAGACTTTTATTTTCCATAGTCACCACAGCCCCTGGTTATGTTGGTCGTTTTTTTCCACTCTGACCTTGGTTGCTTTGGAGGTGTTTGGCCTTCCATATGGATTTTTGAAAAACATTAGATATCAGGATTGTTAATTAAAACAGGAAGGAAAAACATAAATGATCATATTTCCTTGATAATATGATATGTGTGTCTGTACCGACCAACTCATGGTTGTCTTCCTTGTTTTAAACAAGTTCTCCTTTGCATCCTCCATTAGCGCCTTCCACTCTTTCTTGGGAACCATGGGAGGACACTCGTTCTTGAGGTGTAATTGCAAGTTCTCCCTATACTAGACCCTAGTGTATTTTAAATTCTCATTGGCTAACTTTGTAACCACTTTCTTGTTGAAAGTGTTTGCCGAACAAGTTCATGTGATCAGTAATTCATCTTTCTTTGCTATCTTGGCCATTCCACAATGTTTGAATGGTGGGGCCAAACAACTCAGTAACGTCTTTTAAGTTTCTATAGAAAACATTATTTTAGCGAGAAGCGTGTTATCCATTAATTTATAATAGTCTCAACAAATGTCCATTTCAGTTTCATGAAAAATGGATCAATTAATTAACAATTACCTGTAATCTTTTGAATCTTGATCAGAAAACATGCGTCATCCACCAGAAAAACGAAATCTAGTGAACCGGTGCTTTTAATCCATTCTGCTCCATGCATAATAGCTTACTCTCCATCTACAATGTGTTCCTCTCCAGAGTCATGTGGAGTCAGTTAACTCATCATCGCGTCACGGTATCATGCGGTCAAATTCTCTCATCGATGGATTGAGGGCCTCGGGAGGCTCAAAACCTCCTTGCACCTGTAATAGACCTTTTTGCATTGGACCATCAAACGCTACCTATGGGTTGCATGATAGATGGGTTCCCAGGGCATGAGGGTTTAAAACTGCTAAATGGAAAACTTTACTTTTGTCGGATCATATACAAAATATAAAACAAAAGCAGGATATGAAATTGTCATGGCTGATAAAATATGTGAAGATGCCACTTACCCCAAAATTAGTTATTGTATTTTTGTAGCTCTACAATTCTTTCCCTGTCCTCTTGTGTCGGGGGTCTTTACCTAAACAAACCTAGATATTCTATGTTATCCTTCTTCAAGACCTTTTTTATAGTTGTCGTTAGATTGGTCGGATAAAATATTTCATCCTCATCAATATCCTCGTGGGAGCCTTCCCACGTTGACCATCATACAATACATTGATGAATAAAATTAATGAGATGAACTTTAACAATTGAGAAATTTAGTTGTTGTAGTCATAAGTTGTTCTTGTATTGCTGTTACTTGGTGATGCTACCGGGTGCTTTCCACGGTCACCACAGACTGAGGATGTAGCGAGGATTTTCGGACCGCGATCACTTTGGGCCGGATGTTGATACAATAAATCAATCAACAAAAGTTATGAAATTCACACATGGCTGATAAAAAATGAAATATTAGGTATGAAGGAAACAGTAACAAAATTTTAGAAATTTAGATGTTCAGCCGAGTCATAATTGATACTTGTGTGTTAGCTTACATTTACGAGTGAGACCTTTAGCGAATTGCATTTCCACGGTCACCTTGAATGAATGTGGCCCAGGTGATTTTGGGACACGGTCACTTTGGATAGAAGTTGATAGAATAAATCAATGGCAAAGTTATGAAATTCGTAACATTAAAAAATGAAATATTGGAGTAATATTAGAAAAACAATATTGAAATTTTTAGAAATTTGGATTGCTATAGTCACATAAGTTATTCTGTATTTAACGTTTCACTTGGGAGGCACGGTGGGTGTCTTTCCACGGTCACCTGGATAGATGTAGCGGATGATTTTTACGCCATGGTCACCCTAGATTGATGTTGACACAATAAATCAATCAATAAAAGTGATGAAATTCACACGTAACATTAAAGAAATGAAATATTGCGGTAATATCAGGAAAAAAAAAATGAAATTTCTGAAATTTGGTTGTTTGTAGTCACAAGTATTTATTGTATTTAACATTTACTTGATGAGGCGCAAAGTGGTTGCCTTTCCATGGTCACCCTAGATAAATGTTGACATAATAAATTAATCAACAAAGTTATGAAAGTAATGCGTGGGAGGAATTTATGTAGTAAAATTTGAAATATTGCAGCGATAAATTGTTATAATGATTGATCAAAGGTCGAGTTAAGCGGTGTGTAATACATTTACCCCATGGTGGAACCTAAATACATTCAGATTCAGAGTTGTAATCGATCAACAACTCTTCACACGGAACTATGGTTTTGGAATACAAATATACGGTTTCCTTTGTGTGCCTCAAATATGCAATTAGGTTTCTTAGTTGTTGCCCTTTGGTGGGTGTACTTTTTATAAAGCCCACAATGTTTCAGTAGCTTTTGGCCTTCCATCAATATACATAGTTGCCCTTTATTTTTGATTATTATCTAGTAGTTGTATATAATTTCCGACAATTCCATATCTCCCCATACTTTGCGTATATCGGACCAACATCAACCCGGTGATTTTATTTGTATAATGGTGACATACTCCATCAATTCAGTTAGGTGCCCATGTTGAGCCTTTATACCATCCATGGAAAATAACCCCAATCCATGGGAAGGAAGAACAATGTGATACATCCCTCATTAGATGAAAATGCAGTATTGTCCACTTTAGGTATCTCCTTAGGTGCCATCATTGCACTAGATGTTTATACCTCGAGGGAAACTCAATGTCACCTACACTCTCAACATCAGCAATTACGACTTCATTGGCAATAAAAATTGCATGCATATACAAAATCTTTCCTTACCTTTTCCAACCTAGTTGATCTAGAGCCGATAGATCTAGTACAACACACTTTTCAATCTCTTAGTATATCTTGATCATCACTTTAGGAAGATAGATCCGACAGATAAATATTTGGTGGTACCTACATAGTTAAAACTAGAAGATAAGTTATCATGCCAACATATGTTTTTGGTACCAACACGGTTGCATATAGTTTCATTTAGTTGCATAAGTTGCATAAAGTTGAAATTGCCACACTTATATGTCACAATTATAAGTTGCATTGTTGCATAAAGTTGCATATATAAGTTGCATAAAGTTGCATATCCTAGAGCTCGTTGGAGAGGCGGATTTAAGACCCATCAAAGAGTTCGAGTGGTGATTGATAGTTTGGAAATCCATTATCTTGGAATTTCACATATTTTGAAAGCGCCTTTAGTGGATGGTGGGGAATGGAGGAAAGGTTGAGTTGGCAATAATGTTGGGGTTGGTTGTGACATATATTACAAGATGATAGAGTTGTTGTTTAATCCATTGTATGCATAGGGTGTAATGGTTTTGATGGAGTTGTACAAACTATAAAGAAAAGGGTTGTGGTCTTCTATATGGAAGGCTGTGAAGGCATTGAACACGAGAGACGATGGGATGGAAGGAGGGGTTTCCTCTCTCAATCTTGTCCAAGGACCCAAGACCCACACCCAGCACTCAAAATATCCCTATTGAGGCCAATGATACCCCTCTGGAGTTTACAGTGTGTGTGGTACTTTGAGGCATTGTTCATTAGCTCTAATTGCATATAGTTGCATAAGTTGCATTGATGCGTGAAGTTGCATAAGTTGCATATAGTTGGATAAGTTACTGCATATTTTCATATAGTTGCATTGTTGCATATAGTTGCATAAGTTGCATATAGTTGCATAAGTTGCATTTTGCATAAAAGTTGCTTATAGTTGCATATAGTTGCATGATTGCATATATAGTTCCATATTTGCATATAGTTGCATATAAATTGTCATTATTATAGTGCATAAGTTGCATATAGTTGCATAAAGTTCGTAAAGTTGCATAATTTCCATAAAGTTGCTTAAGTTGCTTAAGTTGCATGTTGCATAGTTGCATAGTTGCATATAGTTGCATATTATTTTCATATAGTTGCATCTGAAATTGTTGCAAAATAGTTGCACATATAGTTGCATAAGTTGCAAAGTTGCATATATATTTGCATAAAGTTGCATAAAAAATGAGCCTATCACTTATGAAAACAATAACAATGCAATTTCCCAGTACCTCAAGGATTAACAGGATGAGACCATGATGGTGAGACAACCTTTAAGGAATCACTAAAAAATGGGGAGGAATGTCTAAAGAGTTTCAAATCATAGAGACCAATTTCAAACATGTGTTAAACTCCGAACAAGAATACATAGACCAAAATCTTGACTCACCTAAAACATCATCAAGGAAATCCAATTGATTGAGGAAGGTTGTCAAGAGTAAAGGGTAATGTATTCAAACATTCTATAAAGAGATATACCTAGACCTATGTAATAAGGAGAAGTAGAACAATGCTAAAAATAAGTGTCAATGTGATATATCAAAAGTCGACAACTTTGATGGCACTAGGGGTTTGAATGATCATATATATTTGCTTGTAATACCCATTGGGAAGTTGAGAAAATCATTAACCTATCCACCTAGTGGATCACATTCAAAGGTACATTATGAGGCACCATACTCAAATGGTATTAGAGATATAACAAGCAACTAGATTTGTGACGTTGGGATGAAGTAGTCAATTAGTTCAAGGAAGTACTAGATGGATATCTATATACTTAGAATTTGGCATTTACAAAGTTGAGAAGTATTAGATTCTTGAAGGGAGAAATGGTACAATGATACAACTTTGTATTGAAGGATTTTTTTTGGTAAGTTGAAATATAATATATAGGAACTTGTATGCATGGATTGGCTTTGAACACCAAACTCTAAACTAATAACTAATCATGTTTAAGAAAACAAGTTGACATCATATCAAGAAAACCTAAACATGACCATATAAATGGAAGATGACATGGAAACCAATGCACATTATAAAGAACCACAAAAGAGGATTGGGTCTAGAATTTTTTTTTATCGAATCCAAGTGACCCTAATTGGAAACAAAGGAAGGAAAAAAATCTAGTGATAATGGGGAACCTATTAAAAGAGACAAGAACCTACAGAAGTTGAATATATTCTACTTTTTTTGCACATCTAATACCACTAAGCACTATTAAAACAACTCAAAGTTCAACTTGAAAAACCAAGACTATTTTTTGGATTGCAAAGGAGACTAGGGTGATTATGACAACATTAAGACAATACATTAATACAAGGAGTCATGAAAAGAACACAGGGTGTATCAAGCCCAAGATAAATGAGGTAGCTCTTCTATGGTGGGGTGTGGGGAAACATTCCCAACAATTGTATCTTTAGTGTTCCATGCCAGGTATGTTGTTACTTATGTGGGCTCAATATACAATATTGTCCTTCATTCAAAGATCCACCCCCAAATTCCTAATAGATTATACAAGTAGTCAATGATGAGGTGCACAATGATGATGATCTCCTTCAGATTATCTATTATCTTAGTTTGAAAACCCCTACTTCCAATACTCAATCATCCCATCTTGAAATTCTTGAAAATGACCAAATTTGGGAATTTTAATTTATGGAAAGGAAATTTGAACGAGGGAGCTAAACAGGAACTTTAATGAGGATGTAAATATTATTTGTCATCACTTTTGTGAGAAGACACATTGCTTTTGTGAGGGGATGTAAGTATTGTTGAAACCCTAGAATAGTTGGCTTTCTCTAGAAGAATGTTTTATGGACATTAAGTGCATTTTACAAATCTAGGTAGGAAAGTTTTGAAGTGCTAGAAAAGGCCTAAAGTGCCATTTGGTCCATCTTGTTTCTCTCATCTAAAGGTGATGTTGGAGTGCTAGATTTCAAGATGTCATTATTCATATGAAGGACCTAGAAGTTTCCTTTATTTATATATTTCCACATTAATATAAAACCATCATGTGCATTTTAAAAGGATGACTTAGCTCATATATGTTCTCTATTTTAGGGAAGATTTGAATTACATAGAGATAGTGACAATTTTGGCGCATGGTAAGAATGTTGAGCTTGAGAAGTGATATTTGGGAACTCTGCAAGCCCATTATGAAAAAATACCTACAGCCATTACATTCCATCAAACCATATTTCTATCAAGAATTTCATCAAATAATTAACATGCACACTCAAATTGATAGGAAAGAGATCAAATAATTTCTTACCTCTACAGTGTTCCCTCTGCGTGTTCCCTCCTCTATGTGTGCCCTCGTCTAGTGTGCCCTCAAAACCGTGTTCCCTCCTCCGGTAGTGTTCCCTCTCACAGTTAAGCCCCCTCCTCCGTGTTCCCTCCTCCATGCCCTCTCCTTCTCCGATTAAGCCTCCTCTCCCACTCACCAAGTGCAACTATGGTATAGGTGTAGTGTTCGAGTTTGATTTTTTTTGTGTGCATTGTTATGTTGTTTTTTGTTTGGTTTTTATTTTTATTTTTGTTTTTATTTTATTTATATGTAATATAATTTTATTATATATTATAATATATATAATATAATTTATATATAATATAATTGATATATTATATAATATATATAATTTATAAATTATAATATATATATATATAATCCTATCATTTAAACTAATCCTTATAATCATTGTCTCCCTCTACTCTTAACCTATATGAGATTTAACCCTTAAACCAATAACCCACATAACCTATAACACCTAGCAACTAACAATTATAATTAATAAAACTTAACAACTAATCCTAATTGCTAACAATATTAATAAATATCACCTTTAATTCATAACCAATATAGCCTCTAACTAGCCCTAACAACCCATATCACCCTTAAATAGTATAGCTACTAATCCACCCCTATAAACCCCTACACTTGTGGCACCTATAATCTCAACTAACTTATATAACACCTAAAACAAGCATAAGTCCACCCCCAACCATTTATCCCTCATAAATTTTATAATTCTTAACATCAAGATATTTATAACCTCATGCTCCTTAACATTTATATCCATTATCCACTATAAATCCTAACAGATATATAACCTCAAAGCGTCCACAATAACTAATAGCTTATTCCTTTTATGTATTCATGATCCTTGATTAGGTAGCATTTTCACTAGAAACCTTATCCTATAGCAGTGAATTTCCTCCTAAAGAAGCACTATCATAGATTATCATATGGCTCGTTACCACTACTTACTAGGTATAATCACTAATTTAACTCTTATAACCTCAACCCATTATAATTGTATGACCTGTAGCACTTATAGTAGCTAAAGGTTCTGATTCATAAGCCCTACTTTATTTGTTGCCCTTAACCCATGCAACATTTAACCCTTATAACACCTAGCACGTAACTCTTATAACATGTAACCCCTAACCCTTGCAAAAAATATAACCCCTAATTTTTAAAATGATTAAACCCTATAAGCTTAAACCACTAACTCTTATAACTTATAAGATTCTAAGTTCCATAACCTTATAATCCTTAACCAGTATAACATCGACCCCACCTGATCCCCAACACCTATCTGCATTAACCCATGTAATATTAGGAAGCCTTAACCCTGGTGACTATTAACCCATATAACCATTAACCTATAACCTATGAACTTATAGACTTAACCCCTATCCTTGATTATCCCATAACTCTTATAATCCTTATTGCGTGTAATCATTGTAACACACTGTCTTTAGTTTAACTACTATTAGGCCCACTCAGTTTGTACTCCTATGACCATTAACAGGTATACCCACTGTAACCATTAAAACCTATAGCTTCTAACCCCTATAATGAACATTGATCATAATCACTATCACCACTAACAAATTTAATTCCTAACCTCTATTAGGAATATTTGATGTTTCTAAAGTGTGTGCATGCTCTATAATGCATGTGCTTTATTTGTGCTTTATTTGAAATTAATTTTTTTTGGGCTCCTCACCTCACCAACTCATTTACATACTTAGTTGCTTGGGATTTAGATTACATGGTTTCTTGGGGTTTAGCTTCTACATAGGCCTTAATGGTTTGGCCATCATTGTATGCATCTAGTCTAACCCTCCCATATTGTCATTGTCTTCCCCATTCACATTACTTATTCTATGGGATTGTTGTTTGATTGTGAAACTGTTTGTGTGAGTCATGTTTTAGTTTGGAAATCCTCCCATACTCTCATTGTATGTATCTAATATAACCATGTTAAATTTAAGTCCATCACAGGCACAAATTGAAAAACTTTCAACGTTGGCCCCATCCACATGTTAGTTATAAGAGGGATCAAGTACATGAGCTGACACACCTTATTGTTGTCTTTGATAGAATAACCAAGAATATTTGATTGTCGAATTATTTATTTGAGTCATGGTTGAGTCCGAAAACCCTTATGTTTATTCTCTTTTTTATGATGGATACTACTCTCTATTAGGCTTTGTAGTTGCATGTTGGACAACCTATTCAATGATATTTGTAACTAAAGGAGCTAACTTATCCTAATGCATGCCATAGAAAAATAGAAAACCAATAAAGCCTCATGATCCCAAATGCCATATGCCTCCAACCTTGTGATCTAATGATTGGGTGATAAATGTCATGAAGGGTGATGACTAAAACTAAGGGAAACTTTCAATTCAAGACTAGGAATGACCAGGCCACATCAAGTGAAGGAATAATTAAGAGAAAGGTACATGTGTTGTCCCATTCCATGTCAACAACAACACATCCATTCAGTAGGAACAAATCATTGACTCCCACTAAATTAGGGTTTATGGTTTACATGATGAATTGATGATGAAAGAAAGTGGTGTGTGGTCAAATTTGAGTCTAGAACCCCTCCTATATTGTTAAGGCATGCGAATAATCTACCAATGCCAAATTTCAATGCATTCATAAACAATTTGAAAAAGATTTCAGCGTTGGCCCCATTCATAGGTCCTTATTGTCAGTGTCTGAATCTAGTACATTTTTTCCTTGTAAAATTTGTATAAGATATTTGGAGAGTAGTAATTTTGAAGGTGTTGAGCCCTGTTCCTACACACACCACTTTCTGAGGATCACCTCTCATTGATAGTCGGTGTATTGATCCCTTTTAGTTTTGGGTTGTTAGTATTTTCAATTGTACCCACCTTTCAATCTAGTCAAAGTTCCAATTAATGTCTCTTGTTACTTTGGGGTTATAAAGCCTCATGATCCCAATACTTATACCTCCAACCTTGTGATATAATAATAGTTGGGTGACAACTGTCATGAAGGAGGTGACAACTAAGACTAGGGTCAGCTTTCAATTCAAGGCTAGGAATGACCAGACCAACATCAAGTGAAGGAAGAAAATAAAGAAGGTACATGTGTTTTCCCATTCCATTTCAAAAATAATGCATCCATTCATTGGGAACAAATCGATGACTCTCCCACTAAATTAGGGTTTATGGTTTACATTATGATTGATGATAGACATACCATCGTTGAGGTGTGATTGGGCTTAATCGCTTCAGAGGCTCCTCTTGGTTTTGATAATAGTTCATTCTCTATTAAACATGGGAAACCATGTGAATGTGGAAGATCTAATTATTCCCCACCCCCTCACATCACTCTCAATTTCCCCCATATTACCTAATTTGAAATTCTAAAGACATTAATCATATACTATGTTATACAAAATGAAAACATATAAACATCATATAAAAAGATATAAACACATACCTCTTCTTTTCAGCAATTAAATATCAATCATCTTCTTCTTCATATAGCTCAACATCTGTATCAGGGGATCGGTTCTGTCGATATTGGTGAAGGCTCATTCTATCAAACATCATCATCAATGTCATTTTAAGCTACTATATGGTTATGGAATGCTCGTCCAATGAGATGGAATAGATCTCCTACATTGGATCGCTTCTTCAACTTCTTTGTCGACACATCGACTACATAGACCACGCTCATGATTTGCATAATCGATCTTCATTCTCGTCTACATGATTGTACTTTGTTGGTATTCCTCTTGGATCATATCTAACAATGTATATGACCAACACCTTTCTGGAGTTACCTACGATAAAATACTTGCTCACATTGACTTGGAGAGGATCGATAAGCTCAGTACCGGTTCAAATGCCCTTGTATTAAATATGGTAAATCCATTATCATGCTCAATAACACTTCTTTCAAGATCACATTCATGCATCACCGACTGTACCATTCCCCAACCTCAAACAAAACTATTTTAAAGGAATCAAATCACCTCAATTATATCCACTCCAAATGGCCATGGTACCCATATTCTCGGTTTCTTAGGTTCTTCTAGAGGAAATGTTGGTGACCCTTAAGCTCTTGTGGTTATCCCACAATCCAAGGTTTCATCTTATCATCCAACATTTTGATAAAGGAAATTCACGACCATTACACCACATAGCCTTGTGATGTTTCAGTACAGAATTGGACAACAGTAAAAATGCATTTCAATTAATGAAATCCTCATATGGGACTTACTAAATATATATTTCAAAATTAAAACAAACCAAATACATTGAAAAATTGAGAAAAAACTAGGAAAATGTGGGTAATAAATGTAACTTTACTTTGTTTATCTTTTAAACCAAATTCTAAATCAACTTCCCTTGATGTAAGATCGGAAATTGATCTCGATGGCCGATCTGTGTATAAATCAATCTACTCACCTTCCCATGATAACCCTGAAGTATTATTTTTAAATTATATTCTATCATGCTCCATCAATCAAGGTTGTTTACCAATGTATAAATGTAAAGAATCTCACTCTCGAGTAACTATATGATAGCATAACAATTTAATATCATTAATTAGCTATTGTTAATAAATGAATAATTTAATAAATGTGTAATATAATAAATCATTCGACATCTAATAATTACCTTTAACAGTCCTCATTTACCTTTTCCCCAATGGACCTCCCCTTCAAATTTGTTGATGGAGTCGAGATGCCAAATGTAGGCACATTCATATTTTCTCTTAATTTAGGTAGATATTGACTAGCTATACCATGCATTGATATACCATATATCCCTCAACCATAAACCTTCAGGGCCCTGCTCTTTGTCTAACAAAAGCCTTGATTGACTTCAAATGCCTCTCCACCATCCACATGCGACCTTGTGTCTTTGGTCACATAATTCAATCTCCTCAACTTGGTGTGAATTTGTTAGTGTTCTTGTGCAGTGAAAAATGTTGGAGGTGGATATTGTTGCATTGACACATTAGTTGGGAATTTCTCTTTTCAATACCTTATATCTTCTTTATGGATTTCTTTTTGATGATATCCACCTACAAACGTCGATGCAATAAAACAATATCAAAACATGGGATTTACGGATAAAAGATAATAATCCAGTAAGTTTTGCTACAAATCATATAAGAAGTACATTTTCATTATAAAAAATACTTACCTCATGTATTTGCCAAATTGATCTAAAAATTTGTTTATGTGGTTTATTAGTCGTCTGGGAGAGGTAAAGGTAGAAAATACTGTAACAAAAAGCAAATAAGTATTATTTGTTTCCAAAAATCTTGATACCAATAAGGAAATATATTATAACCTACTAATTACGTTAATGAATGTATGTCAGTCATGTGTTTTAACCACACAAAATAACCCTTTTGGTTAAGATATTTTTGTATGTTCAATGAAAACCGTGTCGAAACCTAATTTTGAATGATCTCTTTTACAATATTACTCACGTTTGCTCCATCAATAACCAAGGAAGGCTAATTATTACGTTCCATGACCATAAGCCATTGGAATTAATAATAACTTGCTTTGCAATGTGGTGCTTCTGGATGTCACAACAAATCTTTCCAATTCTCTCTTTGATAGTCCTTCCATCTATTGGTAAATACATAACAGTGCGTTGTGTTCTTCCCGATATGCATTGTATCAAATAATCAGACTGTTGTGAGTTAACAATTGGTGTAATGATCTCTTGGTGCATCGGTGAAATTTTCATTCCTAAATTGGAATCCCATTCGTGCGTTAACGACATTTATGAAACATCGACAAATTGAAATTAACACTAATTAATGGGACAAAATGAAATTAATGCTAATTAACCAAGATTTATATATTATGTTGTACATAGGTATTCGTGCCTTGATGATTTCTAATATGTTCCAACTTCCATGGGGTGTTATTCTTAGGTGGTTTTCCATTTCTTCTTTACCGTTGTTTGCTTTGTGCGGTTAAATTAACTGTGGGTTCTTAGATATGAAGTGTCTATACTCATCAAATGCTTCCTTTCCCTGACTCCTTGAGCAGCGATATTTTATCCACGGACCACAAGCGGGCATACAAATTTACCCTTTGTTTGAAGACCTAAGCGATATGGATGTGTAGAGTCAAATTAAAGTTACAATTTAAAATAATGCATGATTTTTTCAATAAATATACACAATATTAAATCAAAATAAGTAACAATATACCACAAAATGTGTTAACCCAAGAGAATAATGAATTGTCCATGATAGTACTCCATCGAATTGAAATCGTCTTTTCCCTATTGAGTACCAGATATACTTACCATGCACTTAGTGACGCAATCCCATAACTTCAAAAACTCATCAATGGGAGGCTCAATATATATGTTCATATGTTTAACACGGGTACCTACCTAATTGGTTCAACATACTACATGATTAATTATACTTATCTAGATAATAGTTATATATAGAAAGTGAGTACATTACCTTGAAACAAAGAAATGATGACATGTACTAAAGCAAATAAAGACAGTTAAATGCAGACAATGGTACCAACATTGTGTGTTCTCTCTTGATAGACATCCAAGGAGGTTGTTTTATAACAAAACAGACCACACTAAATACATAGAGCGAAGCTCTCCAAATGGATTGACACCATGTTGGCAATGAAAATTCCCCAAACATTACAAGTTTGTACTTTAAAAATTGGTCACTTTTCTTGATGTAGTTCAATGTGAGAATATATGGGGCATTCGAAGAACATCGTCTCGACTTATTTTCTTTCTATGGAAATCCATAAACTATACTATACTTTGGCACTTGAAAAAACCGCTGGAAACCTTGAGTACATTGAATATAACGCTGTGAGAACTTTGGCACCTTCTTTGATTCTTTATAGGTTCAATATCTACTTATTTGACATTGTGGGCATTCATTTTTTGATGCATATTTTCCATAATATGATATGATCATTAGGACATCATCAATAGCACGATAGTCCATTCAATTTATTTCCATGAAATGTGGATATTTCGATATGGCAAGTGGAAAAATATTTAGCGTTAGTGACCAGGCTTTTACTAATAATCTACAAAATTCTAAACAATAGTCAATGTAAATAATAGTATTATTAAATATATCATTATTAATTACTAATTTCAAATTAAAACAATAGCAATATAGGAAAAAATTGAACCTTTTAAGTATTTGTGAACATCAGGCATAAATAGTGCTCATTAAATATATGGAAATATGCAGTGTGAGGCATGTGTTTGATAAACCATTCAAAACAACCAGGGTTCTTGACACGAATATAGCAGATAAAGATTTGTTGTTGAGCCTTCATAAAGAGGGTTGGTGACTTCTCGGTGGAGGATGGAGCATCATGACTATCATCTGGTTGTCCTCATCCATTGGGACAAATGTGTCTTGGATCAATCTATGTATCTCATCTTTGATTTGAATCATTAACATTATCTCCATCCATATCATCATTAATGACTTGATCAAACAACTTCAATATTCTGATCTCAAGTTCATCACCCTGTAAAGGAGTATTTATGCTAGTACTTGGCAAATAACTCTCAAGAGGTCGACATTTTGGAGACATAAGTCTATATATTTAAAAACAAGTAAGAAAATTTAGTGTGTATAGAAAATATAAAAAGAAATCTTGATAGAAATATTACTAAAATTCATGACATAATGATTATTGGAGAATACATTAAATATGGAATCCTCTTACCAAGGGACAAAATTCATAACCCCCTTCGGCATGCCCTTCTCCCTACAATGTCTTTTGGCTATTGTTATTAAAAGTCTTTTTTTGCAAGCCTACTCTGCAATCATAGCAGGGAAATAACATTTTCCATCTCCCTTCGCCTCTAATGCCGCTCTTAGTCGAGCAAGCTTCCTGTCATTTCGTTCATAGTGACAAAATGCTTGTACTGATAAGTAATTATCTTACCTACACCATAACAAGCATTAAGTTTTCAAATTTACATATTTTAGATACTCCTTTAGATTATAATATGTTTATTCACGATTGACCTACAATCCTCACAATTATTCCTTCTAAGACATTTTGACATGTTTTTTATTATTATTATCGATTAACTATTAGATATATGCTTCAATTTATTATAGAATTGGTATGTCTTTGAATAACCATGGAAATAATTACACACCATTTAGCGAAAGTGGTCAAAATCTCTCGAACTTGAATCACTCGGCACCATACACCAGCATCTAAGTTATTTTGTAGACAAAGTGTCAGTCTTTAGATTCATAGCGAAAGAAGTGCAGCCACTTGTCATCCACAGTTGGGTTGGGTTGGTTTAAATTATGACATGTTGATTTTCATCTACATACAATGGTCACAATTTTATGCTACTACGATTGGTCACGAGTTTATTTTCTAAGACACTTTGGCATGTTCTCATTTTTCATTTTTTGACTAGTAGATTTCATCATGATTTTTTATATTTTTAGATCTTGATCCTTATTAATAGTGTATAAAATAAGTTACATCAATGACAATCTAAAGGTTAATCACTACATCTAGAATTGCATGTGATTAACTTAAAAATTGGGAGAAACAACATCACATAAGAAAAGGGTATGTGGATTTTATTGAGAAAGTGGAAACAAATATACTTTATTTATATTGGAAGACTATGGTATATAATCATATGTTCATTTGTTAAAGATGCTTAGTCATAAGCCAATAAATTTAAAGGTGGCTAACCATAACCTAAGATGGTTGAAGGTGGTTAGTTAAAAAGTGATTGTTATGTGCTAATCCGAACTAGATAACATCTTTATAATAAGGTCTATATGTGTACAAATGTTTTTCTTTATATAATGTGACATATATATATCTAACATAAGTTTGGGGTTAGTGTTTATGTATCTTATTGTTACAAACATAGGTTTCCTCCTATCTTATATATACCACATAGCTTATCATTTTATCAATATAACAAATCAACTTCAGAGATTTTATTCATGGAGATTTCTTCCTTCATTTTAATTGAATTAGTAGTATTGCTAGCCAACCATTAGGTGTGCCAGTATCCCAACCATTATTGTCATAAGTAAGTATTGCTAGCCAACCATTAGGTGTGCAAGTATCCCAACCATTATTGTCATAGTTATATTATTTTCAATTTATGCAAGTGTGATCCCTTTTGGGTACTAGGGATGTAACAAGTGGTATCAAAGCTTCAATCAAGCTTTGTTGGGTTTTTTTTGTTAGTTCTTAAAAATAAAAGAGAGAAGAAAATGACAATCAATTACTATCATTTGATCGATCAGAGTTGAGTTTCAAGAGCAATTCCATATCTTTATCAATGAAAAGAGAGAGACATTATAGCTACAATTGAAGGGAAAAGGGTATGCGGATTCCATAAACCTAGAATATTATGGAATCCACATACCCTTTTCCATAGAATATACTAACTGGATCCAAAAACCAAAGACATGAAATATGGTACTACACATATAATATATTATCAAGGAAAAAACAAGCTACATGAAATTTGGACATTTGAACAAAAATTTACAAGTTAAATGAGTACATCATTAAAAAAAAACATACTAACCTTGCAAGTTCAAAATCCGAGCTATGTAGATCGAGAATTGGATTTGTTCAATCAGTGGGTGACGAAAAAAATAAACAGCTCAAACAAAAGCTAAGAACAATGTCACAACTATAGCAATTGTGTCGCAAAGTCTCTTAAAGTCAGGTATATATAGATCAAATAGTCAACTAGCTGTTAACACCGACCAATGAGATAGGCAAAATTTTCGTCGCTATATCCACAAAAGTTCGTCGCTATAGCGACGAAATCCATACTAGGTTAAAAAAACCTATTCGTGGATATTGCGAAGAACTTTTGTGGCAATATCGACGAAAATTCTGCCCTATTTAAAAAAATATGAAACTAATGGAAACGTGGAAATATTTCGTGGAATAATCCGCCCATATGTACTAGTGGAAGGATATTCTTTGCAGCCTTCCAATGTAGTTCATGCGGCTCTTGCATGAACCATGAAACTGCTCAGACTACATAGGAGAGGTCTGGTCTGGAGTGTGTGAGATATAATAAGCTCCTCACTAACTATCTGTACAGTGTGCTGTCCACCAGTGGAGTGTCCCCGCCATCCTCAAGTATGACTCTTGATTGGAAAGGAGTCAGGGAAGACTTGTAGTCTGTCATGTGGAATCTCTTGAGGAGATCTCATGCATACTTGGCTTGAGACAGTTTGATGCCTGATGCATCTTGACTGATCTCGAGACCATGGAAGAAATGTAGTGGACCCATGTCCGTCATCAAGAACATTTCATGCATAATCCTCTTGACTGTAGTAATCGCTGAAGTCGAGCAACCAATGATCAACAAATCATCAACATAAAAAACTAGGAGTAGAAGTGAATCAACCATCCTGAGCATGTAAACATTCAGGTTTGACTTACAACGTACAAAGTTTTTTGACAACATGTAGGAGTCCATATTGGCATACCATGCCCTTAGGGCCTGCTTGAGGCCATAAAGGGACTTCTTCATTCGATAGACCAAAGATGAATCTTGCATGAAGCCCTGGGGTTGCTCCATATAGATCTCTTCAGAGAGATCTCTGTGAATAAATGCATTGTTCACGTCCATTTGATGGACTTCCCATCTCTTGGCTATCGCAATGGCAAGTTCCAAGCGTATGGAATCCATCTTCGCTACTGGAGCGAAGGTCTCGTCATAGTCAATGTCGTGCACCTACTAAAATCCTTTGGCAACTAGCCTGGCTTTGTATATGCTAACCTGCCCATCTCTTGCGCTCTTGGTATTGTAGACCCATTTGCACCTAAAAATTTTCCTTCTTGAAGAAAGGGGAACCAGATCCCAAGTTAGGTTCTCGAGGAGGGAGTTATAGTCCTCTTTCATGGAGGATTCCCAAAAGGGTTTCCCAACAACCTTGCCATAGGACCTTGGATTTGAAGACTAAACCAAGAACAAATGCCTGGGTGGCATCAGTTCAATGGCGGTGAGTGCAAGAGGAGGCTCCTTGAAATCAGATCGAATCCTCCTGATATCAACTGGATCTCCAACAAGATCTCTTGCATCCTAAAGAGTAGTATTGGCCCACTTGGGCATCGACTCTAGCTCTACATCTGCATCTATGTGCACTGAATCTACATCTGATTATACTAACTCGGTATCTGAATCATTTGAATCCTCTAAATAAAAAATCTCATCTAAAGAAGAGTCGACATGTGCATGCTCATCATCTCTAACAGGTGGAAGAAAAAAAGTGTCTGCATGCGACTCCTAAGGTTCATGCAAGATACTTTCCTCGAATTGGACACTGCACTCAATGGTGAGCCGGTCCATAGAGAGATCAATGAGTATGTATCCCTTCATACCGTCTGGGTATCCAACAAAGATACACTCTGTACTCTGTGGATCAAGTGCCTTCCTCTTCTTAGAGGGAATCCTGGCCCATGCACATGAACCTAATATACGTAAGTGGGTCACTTCCAATTTGAGGCCATTCCAAGCCTCGAAGGGGGTCTTATACTTTACAGATCTATGGGGGGATCTGTTTTGGATGTAGTTTTCACAATTAAGTGCTTCATCCCATATTCTCCATGGAAGTGAATTTGCATGCAACATGCAATATGCCATCTCTTTTAGGGATCTATTCTTCCACTCATCAACTTCGTTTTGCTGCGGAGTGTAGGGAATCATGTGCTACAACTAAATCCTGACCTCAAGACAAATATTTTGTACCTCATGGTTGACATGCCCCCCCTATTATCTATTCGTTGGACTTTGATCTTCCTTCCTGACTGTGTCTCAACAAGGGCATTGAAATCTTTGAGATGCTGAAAGACTTCAGATTTGTGCCTGAGAAAGAAAGTCCAAGTGTAGAATGAGAAATCATCAATAAAAGTGAGCACGTACCTTGATTTACTGATTGATGGATGCGAAAAAGGGCCCCTATGATCACTGTGGATCATATCCAAAGGAGTGGAGGCCTTTCGAGTCTTTCCTTTGTTGAATTTCTCTTGAGGGTATTTTCTAAGGACACGTCCCTCAAATTTTTTTTTGGAGAAGTGCATGTCAGGTAGACCTTCAACCATTCCCCACTTGCTAATCTATTGCATGTATATGAAATTTAAATGCTCAAACCTTTCGTGCCATATCCTACTGCTTTCATCAACATGCGTAAGTAGTAATGCATAATCTGGTTCAATAAATTCAGAAAATGTGTAGAGTCTGAATTGGTGATTTACCTCACCAGTAACAACTTTGGAATTGGTTTGCATGTCATAGATATCCACTGCATCAGGTGTGAATATTACTCTCTTTCCGGTGTCAGAGTTTTTCATATGATACATAGAGAGAAGATTGACGAAGATTTTGGGAACATGTGGCACATTCTCGAAGCTCTCGTTTGTGAGTTCAACTCTCCCTTTGCTGGTGACTTCGACTGGAGAGTCGTCCCCCATCAGAATAGGAGGACCTTTGCATGTGTCCAATGAAGAGTAGACTTCCTTTGTGGATGCCATGTGGTGTGATGCACCTGAATCTACAATCCAATCATCGAGAGAGAAGTTAATGACAATCAAAGCATGGCTAGAATTACCTTTCTTGGGGTTTTGATCTTCTGACTTATTCTTCTTCGCACCCTCGAGGATGCAATCTCCAAGGTTGTTTTGATGAAGTATTTGTGCCATTTGATCTATCTTCTTTTTCATGCATGCATATTCTGGATGGAATCCTCGATGGCAGTAAGTGCACTTCTCCCCTTTTCTTCCCTTTCCACCTTTGGATCCAGAGGAATCGTTGAAGGGTTTTGAGTAACCTTCCTTCTTTGGATTTGCATGTGCCTTCCCTTTGTCTTTGTTTTTATATTTCTGATTTTGGTGACTGCTACCATCTTGCACAACAAGTGCATGCACCTTTGAGCCTTTGTTTTTTCCCATGTTGATGAGCTTGTTCTGCTCTTGCATCAGAGAATCGATAACCACCTCAAGAGAGGGCATGGTATAGGTGGCTCCAGAGGTGAGCCTAACTGAATGAAATGTGGATACAAACACTGAGTATTCTAGACCAAATTTGGAAAGAATGGTAAGAACCATTTGTTTCTCCTCCTTAGAATTATCAACCCCGCAAGCCTTGAGTTGCAACAACAAATCCTTATATTTGGTAAAAAAATCTTGGAGATTGTCGAAGGTTTTTGGATCCAAAGTGAGCAATTCCACCTCGAGTACATTTCCCCTCATCTCGTCCTGTTTTCCAAAATGTTCTTCCATGGTGGTCCAAACTTCATTGGGGGTTTTACATAAGGATATGCGAAAGAGGAGCTCAAGAGAAATGAGACTACAAATAGTTCCATATGCTTCATCCATCCAATTCAAATACTTGGATTTTTCTATGGTTGATGTAGGTTCAGTCTCTCTGCCCATGGTTAAGTTGTATAATCCTCTGCTTCGAAGATGAAATTCCATCTTGTGCTTCCATGCAAAGAAATTGTACGGTGTAAGAATTAATTCTTTTGGAAATTCCATTTTCCCGCTGTCTTCAATCTTCGGTACCTACAAAAAGAGTTTGGTGTGTATTTTTCATAGCAATCTATCGGCTCTGATACCATGTAAATGTGGATGAACCTGCATAGATAAGATATAGCTAGCAAAGGACATACACAGTTTGTAGAAAAAATGAGAAAAGAAGGAAACAAGAGAGAGAATAAAAGAATTGTATTAATTGTGTGAAATAATGATACAATACAATAGATATGCGTTGCATAACTCAACTAATGCACCATAATGCCTGAGATAATGCACCATAGTGGTGGTATAGATTGATCTGGACACACACCGACAATTATGGGAGTTAACTTCCACCTAGTCTAAGTCAACTAGCCTCTCAGTCCTCAGTTAACTAACCGAAAGCATCAATAATGCACTACTCTGGTGATAATCCCAAGGACAATGCGCATTAGCAGTGATGATCCCAATGTTTCATGGTGATGGGACCAATGTGGCATCAAGACTCCACTCAACTGATCCAACTGAAGTGTGAACTGAAGAGAATATTCCCCTAGAATGTAAGAAAATGAATATTCTCCCTAAAATGTAGGAGACTGGATAATGACTAATAAACATAGGGAAAACCTTAGGAAAATGAAATCATAGGTGTGTGTGAAGTATCTCCAACACCTATCTCAATCATGATATGTATGACTAATATTAAATCATAATTTAAGTCACTATTGTTCTAGAACTTCTAGAACATTTCATTTAGATTCCTAAGACTAGTTGATTTTAAAACATAAGACTTTCATTTTTTCTTTTATTTTTTTCAATTGAAATTACAATATATAATTAGTTATCACCTTTCCAAGGTGGTCACCAAAGAAATGTCTTGAACTACTTCTTGGATGTTCACATTGAAAATTGTGCAAGAATTTCTTGTTCGAGCTACATTTCTCAACACAATGTTCTACCCAAGATTAAGATTTAATATTTCTAGCTTAGCACTCAAAATATTGAAATGAGTTGAGATTGAAAATAAAGAAGCTAAAATGAATACCATACTATCTACACAATGAAGACAAGATGTACCCTCGAAAACCCAACGAGGGGAGGACTATGCCCTGCCATTTTCTTCTTAGATATGAACTGAAAATACAAAGAAAGGTAAACTCACTACAAAATAGTAATCAATACACCAAGAATGAAACCCCTTCCTTTTCTAGTGGCCCATCATTTAACATGTCTTGATAGTCGTCTAGGGTTAGGTTTAGGGTTTTTGTATGCCTCAAATCTCAATTAGGGTTAAGGTTTGGACCCTCTAGAATATTTTTGAAAGTCCACATGTGACTAACTTCACATGTGTGAGTAATGGGTGTTGACATGGAATCCACTCGATACCATGGTGGTCAACAACATAGGTCAACTCATGGGAGGTAGAACTTACTCTTACGAATTCAGATTGAGGTGATATTTGTGCCATTAGAAAGATTTTGATGTGTATAACAACATAAAGTGATTACAAATTATGTTCACAAAGTTTTGACCCCAAAAACCATTGTTTAGTGCCTCAAATAATCTTGGAAGTTTTAGGTTCCTAAATCACCAAAATATAACCTTTCACTAAAATGGACCCTAAAGTTAACAACTCCAAATTTTCTAGTTTAGAAAGTATCAAAATAGATGACAAGTTATATAATGATCCATTTCAAATCACACATCAATTAAAATGAAGAATCATACAATAAGATGTTATATTCTTTCCATGCTTTCTCCTTTATCTTCTTGTTAATAATAATGAAGTAATCTACTCCTCCTCCTCCCTTTTATAGAGTAATGAGAGTGACTTACATGTAGGGTAGAAGCCTAACTAGAAACTAGGTCCACAAACTCTAAATCGGTTTACAATTGGAACACTCTACATATTCCAAGTAGATAGGCACATGCCCATAAGTGCCAACTCACATACCCCACATTCTTATGCAACACCACATGTTTTAATGCATCCATAGATGCCAAGTCACTCCACATAAAGTTCACCCTCCTAGTCCAAGTGACAAAATCGATAAAAAGCGGGATATGAGGAAAAATTATCTCTTGAGGCTCTCTCCCATGAAGTGCTCTCCCTCCAAGAGAAGTGCTCCTCACATGTTTAGTATTCATAAACGTGAAATGCAATGGAGAACAAGTTCAAAGCAACCAAAATTAACACTCCCTCTTTGTGAGGAATGTTTTCTCCTCCAAACCAAGCTTCTCCCTCTTCATCTTGAAATTTCCCTTTGTTGTAGACTTCATCATAATTTTCACCACCTATGAATTTGAAGGAACATAACCATTGTGACGAAATTTTCAATTACATCCTAATTAATTTAGTAAACAATTGTAGAGTTTCACATTTAATTATCAATACGAGGTCGTGTCCCACTTACGAACTGTCGTGCAATGTATATGCAAGTGTAGTGTTGTAACTGCTACAAAGTTGTAGTACTTTAAATGTCACAAATCGAGATTTTAAGATGCTCAATTAAGTCACAATCTACACTACTTCTTGAATTGCAGGAAAATCAATGTCACATTTGCAGGAAAATGAAATCACATTTGCGGAAGGTAAATCACACTTGCGGAAAGTAAGTCACACTTGTGGAAAATAAATCACTCTTGTAGAAAGTAAATCACAGTTGCGAAAAGTAAATCACAGTTGCAGAAAGTAAATCACACTTGCAGAAAATAAATCACTCTTGCATAAAGGAAAACACACTGCAAAAAGGTAATTCACTCTTTGTGGAAATGAAGGTTATGCTAATATATAATAGTAATTTTCTTGTTAAGGTTTAAGCTATTATTAGGTTTCTTTTCAATTTACTATATAACCATAAAATAGATAGGATCGCTGGGAGAAACACAATCACAGGATACACAACATTTATCCTAGGAAACCCTCATGGGGAAGAAAACCCAACAAAAAATTCCTTAATATAGATAGCCAATACAATGCCAAGACAATAAACCAAACACTAGAGAATATCCTCCATCGAGCAATGCGCCTCTCTCTTCCTTCTCCCAACTGTAGCTACCAAACTTTCACTCTGGATGATCGAATGAGTGAGTGAACAAATGAGGCGTTGACTTCCTTTATTTATACAAACTGACAGGTGCTAGAAATGTGTCTCTTCACTGGGTAGGGATGACTTGTCTTCTTAGTGGTGAAAACCACTTTAATTAGACTGGGGGCCGACTTCTCAATTTTCGTAATATATTTAGGGTTTGACCAATCCACAAAAGGGGATTTGGTTAATTACAATTCCTGACATGATCAATCCACAAAAGGGGATTGATCTAATGAATAATAACTCAATAATAAATAAAATACTCTTTGCAGTTACAATATTTCAACACTCCCCCTTAACAAGAAGGGTATTGTACAACATCATCAAGAGATAGAGAGGGAAACAACATCAACAACATTCAGAACACTGACTGGCATATCTATAAATCATCGAAAGTTTTTTTTTTTCTCATCATCAATATCATCATCCACAACATGGAACTGGAATTGCATCATCATCTGCATCAAAATGGATTAGTATAACACTAATACATCACCATCATCAATAACAACACGAGGCTGATACAACATCAACAACAACAACATCATCAACATCACAGCACAAAGGCGGGAGCAACAACATCATCACAACACAAAGGCTGGAGCATCATCAACATCAACACTAGGATGGAAATCTTCAGCATGAAGCTGGCATCTCAACAACATCAACACGAATATGGAAATCTTCAGCATGAGGCTGGCATCACAACAACATCAGAACGAAGCTGGAAATCTTCAGCACGAGGCTGGCATCACAACAAAATCAACACAAAGAAAGAAATCTCCAGCACGAGGATGGAATCACAACAACATCAACACGAAGCTGGAAATCTTCAACACAAGGCTGGCATCACAACAACATCAACACAAAATTGGAAATCTTCAGCACTAGGATGGAATCAACACTACTCCCCCTTTTGAGGGAGGTCCTTTCGGACTACACCAAGATTATCTCGAAAGTGCTCAAACTTTACACGAGATAGAGGCTTTCTCAACACATCAACAACCTGTTCATCCGTGCTAACATAATGGAGCTTTATGGCTCCTCTCTGCACCATATCATAGATGTAACAATATCCGATCTCTATGTGTTTTGACTTGTCGTGGAACACAGGGTTCTCTGTCATCTTTATGCAACTTTGGTTATCACATAGGATCACAGTTGCTTCCATCTCCAGATCGAATAGACCTGTCACAACTTTTGAAGCCATATGGCTTCACAACTGGTGAAACATGCAACAATGTATTCTGCTTATGCCCTGATGAGAGCAATGCTTGATTGCTTCCTACTCTGCTATGAGATCACGACTGACCCCATACTGAAACAACATCCTGAAGTGATATTTCTGTTAGAGATTCTTCCAACCCAATCTGAATCGGTATAACCAATCAGTCTGAAGTCATGATCTCCATTATAACTGAGACCAAAATCTAATGTACCCTCAAGGTACCTCATCGCATGTTTTTTATCAACCAGGTGAACATGTCTGGGCTCTACCATAAATTGACTCAAGGTGTTCACAACAAAACATATATCTCGCTTGGTGTTCGTTAGATACATCAACGATCCAATGATCTGTCTGTACAACATAACATCAATCAATTCCGACGAAGTGTCAACCGGGAGCTTCAACTTTGTTTCCATGGGTGTATTCATGTATTTGCAGTCCAACATGTCAAATCTCTTCAGTATTTCAACTCCATACTTCCCTTGGTTAAGGAAGATATTCTCTGGGCTCTGCCAGACCTCAAGACCTAAGAAATAGTGCATTAGGCCAAGGTCTTTCATTTCAAATTCTGCAACGAGCTTCTTCTTGCAATAATTGATGAGATTTTCTTCTCCAGTTAAGACTAAGTCATCCACATACAACAACAATATAACATGCTCACCATTCATAACCATGAAGTAAAGGTTAGAATCAACTTTACTCTTGGTAAAGCCCAAGCTCGTCAGGAAACTGTCAATCCTTCCATACCAAGCTCTAGGAGCTTGCTTTAATCCGTACAGATCTTTCTTTAACTTGCAGACATGAGTCTTCATGTCTTCAACTTCAAACCCTTGAGGTTGTTCTATATACACTTCTTCTTCAATGACACCATTCAAGAAAGTTTTTTTCACGTCCATAAATTGTAACTTCCACTTCATCTTAGCTGCAAGAGCTATGATGGTTGATTAGCAGAAGTGTAATAAATACGAGGAAAAGCGTCTCTTCAAAGTCAATTCCTTCCTTTTGAGAAAATCCACGAGCAACAAACCTTGATTTATATTTCTCAATACTTCCATCAACAACATGTTTTATTTTAAAATCCATTTGGAAGATACCACATCCTTGCTCTTTGAATTAGGAACTATTTCCCATACATCATTCTTTATAATGGATTGGTATTCTTGTATAACATCACATACATTCTTTCTTCTTAATGGATTCTTCAAAGTAGGTCCCTTCTCTAAGAGATCACACATCAAAGCCATGTAACTGGATAATGGCTTGGGTTTCTTGACTTTATATCGCATGGTTTTGCTTTGGGGGCACCATACTTCTCTCCATCTTGAATAGAAGTTCCTTTCCCTAGGTGGATTTCTCTTGTGGGAGATTGTCATCAGGAGGTTCTTGGGGCGATGGATTTCTCTTGTGGGAGATTGTCATCTGGGGAGGTTCTTGGGACGATCTTCTAGAATCTCCTCATCAGGGGAATTTATGACTTCCCTCACTGGTTATGCAACTCTGGGAGCCATAGGTTCATCTTCATATACTTCTTCAAGTTGGCATCTTCTTGATTTCTTGAGTGCTGCATCTTCATCAAAGGTTACATCCCTGCTGATCTCAATATGATGGTAACCTGGTATATAAACTTTGAAGGCCTTGGAGACCTCACAGTATCCAACAAATATTCCCTTCTTTCCTGAAGGGTCCAACTCTGTTCTCTTCTCTTTCGGAATGTGTACACATACTGGACAACCAAATATTTTGAGATGGATTACTTCTGGATTCTTTCCGGAGAACATCTCTTCAGGGGTCTTGAACCCAAGTGAACTATGGGACAATATGTTTTATACATATACTATTGTTTTTGCTGCTTCTTCCCATAAGTGCATTGGAAGATCTTGATCATGGATCATAGTCTTCGCTGCTTCCATTATAGTTATGTTCTTTCTTTCTGCTACACCATTTTGTTGAGGATTGTAGGGAGTGGTGAGCTCCCTCTTGATCCCGACATCTTTGCAAAAGTTTGCAAACTCTTTTGAGGTGTATTCTTCTCCATTATCTGACCTGAGTATCTTGATATTTCTTTCCGAGAGATTCTCTATCAAGGCTTTGAATTCCTTGAATTTACTGAACACTTCATCTTTTGATTTCAAAAAATAAACCTAGTTTTTGCGAGAATATTCATCAATAAAAGACACATAGTATACATACCCATTGATGGAGGTTGATGGCATTGGGCCACATACATCTGAGTGAATGAGCTCTAGGAATCTTTCTGCTTTACTGTCTCTCTTCGGGAAAGTGTTCTTGATGTTCTTTCCTTGTGCACATCCATTGCACACACCTTCATGGTCAACTTTGAATTCTAGTAGATCTATGACTGCCTTGCTTGCATATGGTAATGCCTTGTAATTGATGTGAGCTAGTCTTCTATGCCAAAGTTCACATGGATTCTCAATGGAATGGGTCAAGGCTGCTTCTGAGTGACCCTTTAGCTTATACATGTTGATTTTTCAATACGCTAGGTTAAGCATGTAGTTCATTCCAATTTTGCATTTGTCTTAACCATAAACAATAATGTTGCAACAACCAAGATCACAAGAAGAAACACCATGCACAATAACACAAGAAGTATCTTGGGAAACCCTTCTAAAAAATGGAAGAAAACCTAGCCAAATCCTTTGATATATTCTTCAAGAGAAAGACCTTCACCACCAATAAGACTTAGCACACAAGAGGGTGCTCAAAACCTAGAAGACTAGCGCCCAAGAGAGGTGTGCACTTTTCCCAAGAAGATGTACTTGCTGAAATTTCCAAACTCATGTGAAAGATATGATTCCACAATGGGGAATCTACCTTTACTTATATTATACTTTTACTATCAACATAAGTGTCTATTGGCACAACAGGGCCGACCTATTTAAGTCACATTATAATTAATATTAACCAGATTAATTATCTTTTACATTTATTATTAATCACATTAAGGTGGGGTCGACCTGTACCCTTTACATTACAATTAGGGTTACAGGCAGGTCTGAGTCTTGAACAATATAGCAAGGGATCTTATAAACCCACTAGTGCTCATCCATTAGGGGCACATCCATAGGGATGTCCATATATCTAGCTCACTGCATTACACAGAAGAACCACTTCTTCATTAGTGCTCAGCCACTAGGATCATCCAACTCTGCAGATCTCATTTCTCACCGCATTACACAAGAGAATCATCTGGAGTTCTTCTCAACTCTCTGTAAGGAGGAGACCATCTCTACGTTCCTGCTCTGTCTCAGAGAGGAACCACATACCCATCTCAGGGGCTTTCTCTTAGGTTTTTAAGATGGAGAATGTCTCATGTAGTCGCTTTCTCTCAGGTTTGTAAGTTGGAGAATATCTCACGTAGCTGCAATCATCAACACTCCCTCTCAGCTAAGGAGGAATTTTGCACCATGCCAAGTCTCTCGCGAAAATACTCGAACTTGGTCTTGGAAAGTGGTTTGGTGAAGATATCTGCGATCTGTTCATGAATAGGAAGATACTACACATGTACTGTCTTCCTCTTCACCATGTCCTTGATATAGGGATACCTTATTTCAATGTGTTTCAATCTGTCATGAAACATCGGGTTCTCATAGAGCTTTACACAGCTCTGGTTATCCCAATGAATAGTAGTAGGATCCATCTCATGATCGAACAAGTCAGTCAGAATTTTGTGAAGCCACACTGCTTCACGAACTGCCACACTCAATGCAATGTACTCTGCCTTTGTGGTGCTTAATGCCACAGAGATTTGTTTTCTACTACACCATGAAAACATGGCAGAACCTAAAGTGAAACAACAACTGGAGGTACTTTTTCTGTCTACTGCGCTTCCTGCCCAATCTGCATGGGCATATCCTTACAAGCTCAAGTCCACACTGGAGGCATATCTCAGGCCATAACCAATTGTGCCTCGTAAGTATCTCAATACATGTTTTGCAGCTAGCCAGTGTGTTTGTCTCGGTTGGCTCATAAAATGGCTAAGCACATTTTGTGCATAGAAAATGTTTGGTCTGGTGTTAACCAGATACATTAGAGATCTAATCAATTGTCGGTATAAGTGTGGATCTACATCTCCTGAATCAATATCACTCATTTTCTTCAAATCCATTACCTTTGGGGTGGGCATAGATTTGCATTCTGTCATGCTGAACTTTTTCAGTATCTCCATAGTATATTTTCCTTGACTCAGGAAAATCTCATCTATTATCTTCCATACTTTTAGTCCCAAGAAGTAGTGCATCAAGACCAAATCCTTCATTTCAAATTTAGCAATCAATGCTTGTTTTCATTCAACAATGAGTCTCTCTGAATCAGTGAGGAAAATATCATCCACATATAGGATCAACATCAAACACTCTTTTCCATCAATGTGATAATATAAGTTTGGATCAACATCACTTTTGTTGAAGCCCAAAATCATCAGAAATTCATTCATTTTCTCGTACCAAGCATGTGGTGCTTGCTTTAGGCCATATAGGGCTTTCTTCAACCTGTGTACATGAGATCTTTCATTGTGTACAATGAATCTTTCTGGCTGCTCAATATAAACTTCTTCCTCAATTTCACCATTGAGAAAGGTTGTCTTTACGTCCATATGATGTAGCTTCCAACCCATGGAAGCAACTAGTGCAATAATAGATCGGATGGAGGTGTATCGGGCTACTGGTGAAAAAGTGTCATCATAGTCAACTCTCTCTATTTGATAAAACCCTCTGGCCACAAATATTGCTTTTTATTTTTCAATGCTTCCATCAACAACATGCTTGATTTTATAAATCCATTTGGAAGTTACTACAGACTTTCCCTGTGGTCTTGGAGCAGCATCCCATACATCATTTTTTAATATAGATTGGTATTCTTTAGTCATGGCATCTTTCCATACTTGTTCACCTAAAGCTTATCCATGAAAAGTTGGCTTTGACTCAATAATGTGGGTCATGGCTGAAAGGTAGCTTGAGAATATCTTTGGTCTTTTTCTCTCTCTGGTTGTTCCTTGTGGGGATTTATTCCCTTCTGCTTCTTGTAGAGTTTGTCAGACCCAAGAAGGCCTTTTATGCCTAACTGTAATATCTCTGGGTATGTTGCTTGGAGAAACTGAATTTGCTGGAACAACTGGATCAAATGGAATAATATATGTCTTCCTCTGAATTGCTGAAGGAGGAGAAGTATTGTCTCACTATCAATTTCCATCTGAGCTTCTCTGGATTTCTGGAAGGCTACTTCTTCTTCAAAAGTAACATCTCTTCTTACTTTAATTTGTCTTTGACCAGGAATGTAGATTCGATAAGATTTTGAGGATTCACTATATCCAACGAATGTTCCCTTCCTTCCTGAAGGTTCTAGCTTGGATCTCTTTTCTTTGGGTATATGAAGATACACTGGACATCCAAATATTCTGAAGTGTCCATTCTTTGGCTTCACTCTGGTGAAGGCTTCTTTTGGAGTAATGTTCTTTAGGATCTGATGAGGGATTCTATTTTGAACATATACTTCTATCATACATGCTTCTCCCCATAGAGTCATAGGTAGACTCTTATCATGTATCATTGCTTTTGTTTCCTCAATGATAATTCTGTTTTTCCTTTCAGCTACCCCATTTTGTTGAGGGTTGTAAGTGTTATAACCCTATAATTCATAGTATCATCTGGTGACTGGAATTTTTTTCACTCTGGGTGTATTTTGGCTTGCAAATAATATTTCATTTCTGCAAATTATTTTCAAGGAAAGGAAAATAAAAGAAAATCCATGACTGTTGACGCTGAGTGGTGTTTCCTAACCCCATGGAGATAGAAGCAAGGGAAGCAACGCACCAAACCCTCAAAAATTTCATTAAGCCTAAGTTTTACCTCATATACTGCATTCACGCCTGGAGAATAAAGAACGCGCTTAGATCGACGGTCGATCTAGCGGTGCGTAGATCAACGACTGACAGTGGATTCCAGACCCCCTCGATTGTTCTATTTTTAATGGTGGG